>BDMB01000117.1:139399-392379 GCA_016859785.1 Macrotyloma uniflorum
CTTGAAGGATACTCTAGTTTGTTTTCCAGCCATGCAATGAGAACATTTCTCCAACTCTGCACTCTTCAAACTCAAGAGTAAATCCCTTTTGCCTAAACAATTAAGCCCCTTTTCACTGATATGACCAAGCCTTCGGTGCCACAAAGATGCCTCCATATACATAGCATTCACATTGTCCCTAGCAACCAAAGTTTTAGTCCAATATAATTTAGAAATTTTCTCCCCTGTGGCCATAACCAAGTTACCTTTAGTGAGCTTGCATTTATTGGAACCAAAGTGATTATCATAACCACTATTATCAAGCAAATGCACAGAGATCAAGTTAAAACGAACATCTGGAGCATGTTTTACTCCTCTGAGTAATAACTGCACTCCCATGTTGGTTTGCAAGCAAACATCACCAACACCTACAACCTTTGACACACCTGTATTACCCCCTCCTTGGATACATGATAGTGGAGTACCTCAAATTCATCAAGCAATTCAATAAATACAATTTATTATTGCCTGACTTAGAAGCATATAAAGACTCAATCTTCTCCCATAAAGTTCTAGCATTTATCTCATTAGCAATGTAATTATAAACATTATCTTCTACGTATGGCCGAATAAAGCCACAAACCTGTTGATGCTCAAATTCCCATTCTTCATCAGACATAGATACTGGCTTTTGAGTAGCAAACCCTGGAAGATGCAATTTCTTCACAAACAGCAAGTCTTTCATCTTGCCCTTCCATAAATGATAATTTGTACCATTTAGAGCAACCATCTTTGTATTTGCCTCCATCATTCAAGCAAGTAAATATAACCTCAAACCTAGAGCTCGGATACCAGTATGATGGGAAAAACAATGGATGCAGCGGAATTAATTTCCCCAAACTTGCAAGAATCTATGAGGAGCAACAATAATAAAAAATTGCTAGAAAATAAATCACAAAGAGAACACCAATATTTTAACGTGGGAAAACCCTCTCAATGTGAGAAGTAAAAACCTACGGGCACAAGCCAGCCAATCAAACTCCACTAAGATCAAATAAGGGTACAAGAGAGTCAAACGCACAAATAAGTGCCTACAATCAGCCAATACATCAAAATAATAATGCCCTTAAATTTGAAGAACAAAGAAAGAGAAACCTAAAAATAGAGCAACAGTGTGGAACTGATAACTCTAACCACAAAGCCTCCAATTGACAATCCCAACGATTAAACAAGATGGCGTGTGGCAAACTGTATTCTCTCCTTTTTCTCTCCCAGAAGACGGCCTCTCTTTTTTGTACTCTCTGTCTGTCTCTTAGAAGTCTCCCTTCCAATTAGGTTAAATAGAATAAAATGAGCTTAACCCAATTGGACTTTTAAACACATAGTTGGGAGCCCAACCCAACACAATAACCCTTGCCCAAATATAGTATGCACATCTAAAGGAACACAAACAAGAAGCCATGAAAGCTAGTATTGTAATGAACAAAACATGCCAAAAATATACAAGTTGCTATTGCCAATTTGGAACTTAGGGACCGAACCAAATTTATTTTAAGATTTATAAAGAGTCTATTTAAGTAAACTTGTTTCTTAAAGATAAAAAATAAGAATAAATAAATAAAAGAAGTTCCTCCATAAGTTAAAATTAACTTATACATATACAATAAACATTTGACTTTAAAGAAGCTAACGAGAAATCTTCTACAAATTAACTTACTTATTTCATTTTTCCTTTTTATTTTCTTCTTTAATAAGTGTTAATAGAGAAGTCTATTTAAACATTTTCCTAAATCTAAAATGGAAGCAACAAGTTAAAGTAAAGAGTAGGTCATATAGGCGTCTTGAAATGAAAGGAAATATTAGACAATAATGCAAACACACTACACCACATTCCTTTAGTTTAAAACATGAAACAAAAATGGATTATTATTTATTAGGAGAGAAAATTAAAAATTCAAGCCCTAAAATCCAAAAAAACCATTAAAAAATAACTAAAAAAATTAGTAAAAAAAAGTACATTGCATTACAAGAAAAGCAAATAAAATAAAACTGAAAATGTAATGTAGAATTGAATTAAAATTAGGAATTATGAAATAGAAAAACTCTAGAAGAAAAGAATTTAAAAAGTTGTTTATGATTAAAAAGATCAAGTACTTAAATTTAAAAATATTAATATATTAAATTTTAAATGTAAAAGAGATGTATAATAAATTATCTAACTCTTACCTATAGTATAATGCATGAAATTCTTAATTTTATAATTTTATCACTCTAATAGTAAGTAAGTATGTATCGTTTTTTTTTTCTTACATTAACTTTTCATTTTTCATGTGTCTTAAATTTAATAATGAGCCCATTTTATTTTTTAGGTTAATAATTAGTTTTTAAAGGTGATAAATTGATATTTCAGATATTTTTTATATTATTTTATAATTTGTGTAAAAGAGTATCACACATTTTATTTAAATGGATACTAATTTTACACTCATGCATGGATAGAGGGTAAGAGAATGATAAGTAGTGGAGTTTATATAAAGCAGTCTTACAAAAGGAGATAAAATATTTCTACAAAATTATTTAGCACATGTATGAGTTGGAGTACAATTCTTCAACCTTTCCAAAGAAAGTATTGTTATTTTATTATGATTTTTCAAATCCATCAAATAGAGGTACAAGAGTGGATTCATAATATGGTATTGTGGATATTCAAATGGATAAAAAATATATGTCATTTGATCCATTTATCATTGCACATGATGTACGACAAGTTCATTATATCCCATATCCAACATCACACATTAACAAATGTGGCTGTTGTGTTGCAATAAAGAAGAAAAAAACTCAATAGTCACATAGAATATATTGATATGGTAGGTGAAGTGTCATACAAGTGGATGAAATTTTCCATGTCAATAAATTGATTGAACTTCAACAAGTTTCCATATTTCAAGATTTAGAAGCTAATCTTGAAGAAGTGGACATTCAAAATGTATCATCATTTGAAGAGAAAATTGATAAAAAAACCAAATGACTCGGTTGAAGATAATGTAAAGGAAGAATCTGAAGATGACTTTGACATCTCTGACTTTGAATAGAATTAGACATATTAAATAGTTTTTTCTCAAATTATAATTTAATTATAAATTTATATGACTCATTTTTCATTGAATATTCACTATAAGAAAAATAAGATTTATTGATGGGCAAATATAGCATGTAATTAGCGATGAATATTTATGTCGATAATACACATATATGGAAACCAACCAAACCCTAAATTTAACATGAACTTACATATTCTATACAAAAATGTCAATAAGGATAATACAATGCAATTAAATAAAAATTATCTACAATCTAAGCCAATTCATTCTTAAATACTATTATCAATCATAATCCTTGCTTATAAATACGTCCTAATTTTTAACAATAACCTACTCATTCAAATATCTATGAAACGTAAAATCATAAAAGACATAACACTTAAATTGTTTAAATAAAAACATGAAATCTAAAATCAAATATAGTTGGAGTGTATAAATAATTTAAAAATCAAATATATGTAATTAATAACTAATTCTTCTACCATTTAACAATTATTATAAGTAGGATATTGAGGTTGGTCTAGATTTTTCTCTTATTAGTTATCTTTTTATTGGTTTTGATGTTGTTGTTGGATATTTTATTATTGTTGGATTTGTTGGTTTTGTGCATCAAAAGGAAAGAACTGTAGTACTAAACCCACAATCGGCTATAAGAACATAATATCACAATTCAATTGTTCATTCTGCTTTTCTAGATGAATTTCTTACTTGCTTGCACTAAGTAATTGTCAAAATTGATTCATTTCTTCAAAGTCAATTGATGAGTTGGATGCACTCTTTGAATGCGTCAAAGTATCATTCCCACATTGATAAGCCCGAGCGAACTCTCTAGTCCCATACAACCTTTATTTTTGCCTTCAACTTCTTCTACCAAACACTAAAACCTAATAATTTCATCTTATGTAGGGTCAACAAGACTTGAATTATCTTCACAAGCATAAAATTCTTCCTTAAATTGAAATTGACATAATCTATCTCCTTCAATTAAAATTGAGACATTAATGAATGAATAGAATTTTTAGAAGTAATAAAATTAACATTTCTATAATCAACGAACTCTCTAGTATCCTTGTGTATATGAGTCCAAACTTTTCTGCCTACAATACATTTTAACTTAACATTATCTAAACAAATTTTATACTTATATAGACAATTATATTGTTAATGTGCTTATCATACAAAGGGCATGTTCATGCATGTTAATAGAGTCACTAGTGTGCAAACCACCACCCTTTACAAATATTAATTCTTTTGAGCCTATGATTATTTGTTGCGACACATTGGAGAATTCTAATGTACTAGCAATTTGTTCCATACATTATCCGCAATCCATTATGGCCATTGACTAGCAATTCCTAGCATTCCTAAACATCTCAAATAACCTATGAGATACTTTGGTGTGAAAATTTTCTTTAGTGTGAAAATTCCTAGCATTTTCATGCTTTGACTTCCACTACATCTTCCTTTATAAAAGTATAAATTTAATATAAAAATATGGACAAAGTTAGGAATGATATTATTAGTAGAAGTGATGAATCTATAATATGTTATTACTAAATAAAGTTACCTTAAAGCATTGAAAATACTACTCCTTATATCAAGAATCGCACTCTAAGTTGTCAAGGCCTAATAAATTGTTACTTAATAGACTTCATGATAGCCTTTAATATAGGTTTTGATGGAACAAACCTAAATTACAAAAAAAAGTCATGGAAATAAACCAACCTTATGGTTCAAAGTAATATTTAAATTTCAATTCGAATAGTTGTCCTTATATGTTATATAATCCTTTACATTCTCTCATAAAAACAAAAGTAAGTTGTTCACGATTCAAGTAAGAAGCACAAAATGATACTTTTACTCTAACCTTATTTTTCACCTATCATTTAGAATCACCCATGAACCTACACAATTAAATAACAATATTGTCATTTATAAATATAATAAAATTGACATTTCAAGAATAATAATAGAGGAAACATTTACCACCTTTTGAATGGATACAAACACCTATACTACACTAATCCATCAAACCTTGCTTCATATGAAAGATGGGTAGAGAGATGTTCCAATTGGGAATATTCTCTCTAACTTGTAAAGAATGCTTGAAATATTCTCTTTCATCCTACTTAGTACTTCTTCATTCAATATTGTAAAACATAAATCTTTAGAGAAATGGCTAATTTAATTGACAAGATTTAAAACATGCATTAATAATGAATAACCATTAGTCAACCTAAGTTCTTTTATCCAATGACAAACCAACTTAATTTGTTTTGTAGTTAAACTGTAATTGGCTTTAGGCTTTAACATTTTCTCGCTAGCTTGTGGCTTTAACTCTAGACTTTAAAGCTAAATTCTTCTTTGTCTTCTCATTGTGTTTTTTCTTCCTATTAATATTTATAACAATATTAAATATGTTATCAAAGAGAATTTTCTCTATGTGCATGTCATCAAGATTGTGCCTCAACAAATTATCTTTCTAATATGAAAAATCCCAAAAGAGACTTATCTTTATCCATTTATGTCATTCTCCTTGTCCCTTTATTCTTATCACATTACTTTCAATTACTTTTGATAAATCCTCACGTTTTCTTCAAATTTATGATAAGCCTAGGAGGCAATTCATCTTGTTAAACTTCCCTTTTTCGAAATAAATTTTTTGTCCATAATTTAATGTAAAAGACTTTATATCTTTCATGTAATGTGCACAAACCAATCTACCATGAGTACCCAAACTAGATAACATCTCATAAGCAGATAAGTCGTTAATAGTTCATATCAAAGTCACCTTCATCATAAAATTTTATTTCCTTAATGTAACACCTTTAATTTTGAATATAAATTTATTTGTGAGTGAGATTAAAATTAATAAAAATCATTATAATTAATAAAAATCATTATTATTATTATTATTATTATTATTATTATTATTATTATTATTGATTTAAATAATTAAAAAAAAAAAAGAGAGAAGAAGAAAATAAATATAAAAAAAGAAAAAGAATAAAAAAATAAAAAGAATAGTAATAATAAAAAAAAACTTCATATTATATATATATATATATATATAAATAAAAGAAAGAAGTTTCCTTCTTTCTTTTATTTCTCTCTCTCCGCGATCTGCTCAACGAATTTCAAAATCCGCTGAGTGTTTTGCCAAAAACTTTGAAACTCGTATTTGGAGCGAATCCGTTTAGCGGATTAAAATTTCTCTAAGCTCATCCAAAAAAACACATTTATACTTTTCTCCCCCTTTCCTAAACTAGTGGACCTAAGGTCTATCTAATAACTTGACTAAGCCTAGTCCATTACAAATTTAATGTTATTATCAATAAAATATATATAAAAAATTATTAAGAAAATATTTTATTTTCAATTAATCTAAAATAACAAATAACTAAAATGAAACCCTTGTTCAAACAATGATGAAATTGACAATGTATCATTTCATTTTTTTTTATGTGTGAAATAATGGGTCTTGCATTAGATGATCACTTAATGTCAACTCACATTGTTTCATGTCTATTGAGCATATTTTGTAATCCAATTTTCATAAGAACTTTCTCTCATATCAATTTTATGTAGATCATTTAAAGTTTTGGATGGAAAACACATTACTTTGAACAAACTAAATTATAACTTTACTCTATCTGATTAATGTCATTCAACAATTATAAAATAAAGGATGACACTACATAGAATCCACAATCGGATATCTCTATATACTTGCATTGATATTGATTTTTGCAATTCTTTATATGAGATCATAAAAATTATAAATAAATTAAACTT
Organism: Macrotyloma uniflorum; assembly: GCA_016859785.1. Taxonomy (NCBI): domain Eukaryota; kingdom Viridiplantae; phylum Streptophyta; class Magnoliopsida; order Fabales; family Fabaceae; genus Macrotyloma; species Macrotyloma uniflorum. The sequence goes on from BDMB01000117.1 coordinate 146,278, forward strand.
ATTTTACCTCTTTCACGCAAGTTACATTTAATAATTAATTATTAATTTTTATTTCAATTTAAATAATTTTTATACTCAAATTTATTATTTAATATGATAATTTTTTTAAAAAAATTAGATATATGTATATATTATTTTATTATAATATTAAATTTTTTATTTTTGAAAAAATATTTAATTTCAATTTTAAATATTTTTTTTATATTTAAAAAAATGGAAAAATCTATTTAGAATTCGATTGCTTGAAAACCAAATTTCAATAATTAGAATAGAAAAAACTTCGAAATTGAAAATTAGAATTCGGTAAATTCTAATAGTAAATAGTGAATAGTAAACAGTAAAGAGTATTGGTATTAGTTTGATAATAAATAAAATACAAATAGATTTAATTAATATTTTATTAAAATAATATTATTTAAGTAAAAAACTCTCTCAATATGCTTTAAGATGATTTTTCTGATTTGTTCTTCATTTCAAATGGTTGCTCGGGGCACATTCTCTGAATAACTAAGATCTTAAATGTGTAATTTATTATTGGAAAATAATCTTGACTTCCTACAGTTCATCGAATCATCAATTCAAGTCCAAAAGAATTGTTCTACTACCAACCTTAGGCCTGCCACTTCTATCATAACTAAAATTAAATACTACAACAAATTTATACATTAGTCATAGAAAATATTTTAATTAATTTTTTTACTAATTTTTATTAATATTTATTGTGACAGATTAACTACGAATTAGTTAAGAAATTTTCTATAACTAAATAAGATAACTAATTAATAAAAAAAATATTTGGTCACTATTTTATAACAAATTTAGTCACCAATTTCAACTTAAAAGAGTACGGTCACTTACTACTCATTACTACTCATTAGGATAAAAAACAAAATGAAGTGACAACTCACATCTCTTAAGAAAAGAAAGAGGAGGATGAAGAAAGCTATGAGCTCCCAATCCTTCGTGATTCTGAGATTGCCCTCATAATCTTCTCCATACATAAATAGACTATGTTGTCTTGGTTTATAATGAGAGAATGAACTAACTTTGAACTGATAAGTACATCACAAATGTTCCTATTATAAATCATTATATATCATAATCTTATTCTCAGTCCATCATTAATTGTAGAATTTTAGCTTTGAATTATTATTTGTAGTCCCATCCCCAGACTATTCATTTGAGGTATCAGTTGTTATATGATACTTAGACATCAGTTATTATTCATATTTCCTCCACTATTAGTTCAAGTTTTCTTCTGCTTGCGCAATTGGCATTGAATATAGAAAAAAAAAATTAATGATTGAAGATTGAGATTATAAACTTATAATAAAAAGTGATGCCAAAGGGCAACCTACCAAAATTCTTAGAAAATAAACTTGTAATAATAATCATTTCAGGTTAAAGCAATAAGAGCCTAGTTTTAAATATTTCTAAATAATATAAAAATATCGTCAAAAACTTTAATAAGGTAACATTTAAAAATTGTTTTTAAATAAATATAAAATTTAAATTTAATTTAATCTCATAAAATTAATTTTTTTTATAAAATAAATAAAATTAATTTTTTTTAATTGTTTGTCTCCCAACTTCACCTCTTTAATAGATTTAAAGGTCCATTATATATAATTTCTGGTATTTTAAGTAAAAAAGAAATTTCTTATGTTATTTTAAAAACGATGAAAACTCTTTAAATGATTTATGATCTTAATATTCTCATAATTGTTCTTTTCTTTGCATGGCTCTTCCTTATATTTTTTTTTTCCTTCATAACTTTATTTTATTCTTGTTAATGTAGTAAATATAATTTTTACAATTCATTTATAATTTTTTTATAAAAGTTCTTTACTTGTAGATTCGTTGTCGCTATTTACATAAATTTGTTGAAATACTAAAATATTGGTTTTTATTTTTTCTTCATTAAACACTTTTTATACTACCATATGGTTCTTATAAGTGTTACTTAGTTAATCATTTTCCACAATTCTCATGGTTATTTTGAAAAATATTAGATGTCCTTTATAAAGACTTAACTTGTTCAAAAGTTATTATTATTCATATCTTGATTTGAACGTGAAACTATTTTTTTTTTTGGTCAAGTAGCAATGTCCTAACTTATAAATCCTTAAAAAGATTAAGTAAACCCTTACTTCTTCTACTTGCTAGATTATCTTTACAATCAAACCATTGCAAGCCTAAACTTTTCTATTGATTTTTTTACAATATGTAAGTCTTCTTATATAACATATTTTTATTACGTTGAGAAGTTGAAAGAGTGATAGTGATTAGGACACCTTATTTTTCAACTATACTAATTTATTTATTTCATAGATTTCAAATAAAAATTAAGCTTTCTTTTAGAAAAAAAACTATTGAAAACTAGATTATTGTTTGACGTAAAATATTAAGATTTCTTTTATACACTAATTTGATTATTTATGACTAACTAGTGAGTCAAGTCTGATAAAATTCTTTTGAACTTGTTAATAATATGAAATATTTTTAAGGAACTAAATTGAATGAAAAAAAATATAATGTGTAATATTATTAAAAAATAATATATAAATTATACTTGAGAATGAAAATTATATTTTGAAAATTATTCTTATAAAGAGAATGAATTAACTCGATTCCAAAACTTAGGTTAAACGGTTAGGTTTGCCTAACCTTTGTAACAAGTATTTTCATTATAATCTTAATTAATATTGGACATCTTAACAATCTTCATCCAATACTAATTATTAATGCTTAAAATATGTATATTTTTCATTTAATTTGTAATAGGTAAAAAAGTATGGCTAAAATTATGAATACGCAACGATTTTTTTATATATTCCTACATCATATATTTTATTTTACTCTTACTCAATTGTTAGATAAAAAATATTGTCTATTTAAAAAAAACATTTAATATAACCTTGATATTTATATATCACGATTGATATGAATTATAATTTTAAAGTATAATATTTAACTGTTGCATTTAATATATTTTAAATAATTAATTTTTTTATTAATTTTTTTCTCCTAAAACCTAAAACTTCTAAATATTTTTCACACTTCTTCAAAATCTTTATTTTTTTCCACTTTCTTCTTTCATGGGGGCATATTATTTTGTGCTCTTTACCTTTCTTGCTCATCTTTGCCGTTCTCACATTTCACTTTTTGCTTGTGTCTTGTGAGTTCGTTACTGTGCTCACGTCTCGGCGTTTTGTCACCGTGCTCCTGTCTCGCCATTTCACAATTTATTGCGTTTATCAAGATAGATTTGATTACTTTTTATTATTATACCTATTTTAGCAGTTTGATTATACTTTTTTTTTGAGCAAAGAGTTTTCTATTCTTTCAACACAAGTTCTCCCATGACAGGATAGATCCTTTGATGGGATTGTAGTTTTTAGAATCATGGCAGGGATCTCAATTGGTCAACAATAAAATTGGGATCATACACTATTTCTTCATTTCATTCCTTACCAGTTTAGCAAAACCCAAACTTTGATAATGTAGGTTAGTGTAGCCATATATTATAATTCAATATACATCCTTTAACAAAACTAGGAACCTTGAGATAGTTTCAGACACTTGTTGTCAACTAAGCAATGATTAATGATTTTGGATTACACACTCATTATTTCTGATAGAAAAATATATGATTAGACACTCATTATTTCTTTCTGATAGAAAAACATTGATGAAGGGATTTTGTATTTTAATTTATCACCTTCTCAAATTAATGTCTTCTAGATTTTTAGAGTAAAAAATACAAGCAAAATGATCCAAAAATATTCAAAAATTTTCAGAGTAAACCTCAGAAGAACGATGCTATACACATCGTGAAGGTTTTGTGGAAAGTGTATAGAGGAAAAATAATGTAATGCCTACTTGTCCAACAATTGTAATCACACACTAAAAAATAAGTCCACTCATTTTAAGTTGTTTAACCAGGATTAGATACCCATAACATATATACTTGATTAACAAATTTATTGTTATTTATAAAATTAGAATAATTGTTTTAAAAAGTGATACTCAACTAATACTTGGATTTTAATGTGAAGTGTCATTTGAAATTTTGAACACACGATGCACAAATATGAACATTATGTGAGAGGAGAAGAAATTATACAAATACTTTAGATTGGGCTGAGAACATATTATACTTTTTATGAATGAATATGAATCAAATATTATATGTCTTTATTTAAATGTATACTATAACTTGAGATCTTGATCTTACTTAGTAAAAGTATAATTATAATATTTTGTTGGTGTGAAAAAATCTTGTTTTTTTATTGAAAGTTTTAACATTATTTTTTATTTATATAATGAGACACAATTTTTCTTTTATATTTAAGGTAATGGACAAAGAGTGGACTAAACTTCCAAAGTTTAGTATAGAGTATATAAATGGTGTTGAATCATTTTTAGACTTTGCTTACACTAAAGGAAGACCTCAAGGTCATGAAATTTTATGTCCTTCTAAATTGTAGAAACTGTTGCTGGGTTAGAAGAAATGTGGTGTATAATCATTTAATAGCAACAAGATTTTTACAAGGCTATGATATTTGGGTTCATCATGGAGAGGAAATACCTCTGTTTGCACTAATTGATGATGAGATGGAAGATAAAGAAGACTCACAATATGATATTAGTGTATATTTTTTGAAATATTGCATTTTGAAAGAACAATTAAAACACCGTCCATTGTCTATTCTTAAAGATCATTTCAAGCAATTAATAACCTATTGGAAGAATGATACTATCCAGGTATATAAATTCAGTACCTCTTTATTATTTTTTTTTATTATTCTGCTTAGAATTATATCTATATGTCTTGATAGTTGTGAATACTGTGTATGGAGGTTTGTGAGGATAGACTAAAAACTAGTTAGATTATTGATTATCCTTAAAATGCACAAATAATTTATGTCTTAGTATCTCTATTGTATTCAAAGTTGTTTTTATTATCCTCTTACTTTACTTTTTTTTCTCTGCAAAATACAGAAAATTAGTAAAAACAATGCAATTAATAGGACTAAGCAAAAGTATATGCATCACATGGGAACAATCAACTTTGCTAGAGTCCGAGCTCATAGTATTGTATTATCTCCTTATGTCTCATTTTGTACATCTAATACTTGTCATTAATATATTTTACTATTTTTTTTTTCAATTTTTAATTAATAGAGTGTTGAGAAAAAACCTAGAGAAGAGGTCACTAGGGTTGAAATGTTTACTAAAACCCGTCAAGGTCATCAAGATCAAAAAGGAAAAGTAGTAGATGAAGAAACACTAGATGCTATTAAGTTTAATTGTATTTATAAAGTGTCTAATATTTCCACCATTGATTCATTAATATTGATTTCTTTATAGTCTAAGCTGCAAAGTTCAATTCAAAACTCAACTAAAACTGTGGAACAAACATTTGAATCATTTTTTAAAAAAGAAAAATCTGGACGGGTTCATTGCTATGGAAGGACTATGACACCAACATTGTTGAAAAAAAATCAAGAAATTGATGTTATTAAAAAAGAACATGCTATTAAGATGCATGGTATGACAAAAAAGATTGAAGGTTTAGAGGTAATGACGAAATTCATGCTTCGACAACAAAATCCTGATATGGATGAAGAAGATATAGAACAAATGATGACACAGGTTTTAGACAAACAAAGTAGTGCAGTTGATCCACATTCCTCTACTTCAACTCATGTTCCTGATTATGATAAAGTAATCTTAACCTTTTAAGTTTATAAAATAATTTATGATTATATTTTTTTAGTTATTATAGATTAATTAAACATGATTCTCATTGTGTATTTTTTTACATTTTTACAGGTTGCATCTTAAAGAAGAAAATAATGACTAACCTGGTTGCAAAACAATGAAGAAAAATAAATTTAGAACTTTATTTTAATTTCATCGAAAAATTGTATGTTATGAATTACAAAATGGATTTTATGCCATGGTTATGGATTTATTTTTCTTAGGGGATTTTTTGGTTGGAAAGTGACAAATTCAGTAGTTTAATGACTATTATATATATTGATCAATATAATCAATTTTGTTACATGTATTCTTTTTTCTCTGTTTGAAGATTAAACTTTCACTACTAGAAAATTGTAAATTTACATCGGTTATTAGGTAAACCGATGTAAATATAAATACGGTGGTATTTTTGTAAATAAAAGAAAAGCTGATCGGATATTTACATCGGTTCCTTTATATTTACATCAGTTGTATGAAGATCGATGTAAATATGAACATATTTACATCGGTTCTTAGAAGAACCGATGTAAATATTCACGTTTATCCGCCAACTCAAAACGCACCTTGCAAATGCTGCCTTATGAAAACTACCAAGAGAAGCAACGAAAACGGCAAATGCTGCCTTATGCAAATGCACGAGTCTGACGATCAATCCCGCAGCAGGAGGAGGGCCGATGATCCTAATCGAAACCTCGTCGTCATTGTTAACGGCGTCGGGGGCGGGCTGATTGTGGTGGCTGGGCGAGCGCGAAGGAAGAATGCTGGAATATTCCAAGAGCGCCGATAACGGAGCCTGAATGATATTAGACGGTGACAAAATCCCGGAAATCCTTCTGGAGTTGGGGGAAGACGAGGGAGAAGAGGAAGGTCGGAAAACGTTAGCGTTGTTGGGTTCCATAACCCTAACTGCAAATCATGAAAGAAGGGCTAGGGTTTGGGGTTATGGGAGAGGAAGATTAGGGATTGTTGAGGCTTGTGTTACGGTAGAAAAGTGAGGAGTGATGAGAGTGAAGGCGGTAGTTGAAGGAAGCGAGGGTGGGTGGTGGATGGTGTTGTTCGGTGTGCAGGGAAAAGCGCCACAGAGAGATAGAATGATGAAAGAGAGAGAAAGAGAGAGACAAAGATTTACATCGATTGTTTTATAACCGATGTAAATTTGTTTTTAAATTTACATCAGTTGTTTCATAACCGATGTAAATTTGTTTTTAAATTTACATCGACCTTATTTACATCGGTTCCATAACCGATGTAAATAACCTAAAATAACCGATGTAAATCTTGATTTGTCTAGTAGTGTTTAATTAATATAAAATTTAAAATAAATATGATTTTTATTTTTTTACATTATCTAATTTCTTAAATTGTAAATAAAATATATATTTCAACTTTTAAATTATTTTTTTAGACATTAATGTTGCCTAAAAGGTTGAAAATATTTAGAATTGTGGTCTAAGAATAAAACAAAAAAAAAAGATGTTACCAATAAAATGATTGCCTATTGTAATACGTTAAGGCAACAATTTTAAATGGAATAATAATATTTAAAGAATTGATATAAAAATAAAGTAACTAAAAAAATTGCTTAAAAAATACGAATAAAACTATTGTATAAACGTTTATAATATGTAAAGATAACGATTTTAAGTAAAAGTATCGTGTTAGTAAAAAAACCAGTGTCTTTAAGTAAAGTCTAGAGTTGCACACTCCACATTTAAAAATTCGTTGTTAAACTGTTACCTAAAATGTTTTTTAATTTTAAACAACGGCTTTTAGTTGTTGTTTAATGAAAAAAATTGGTATAGTGCATATAATATAATTTAATATTTGATAAATTCCAATATTATATGAGAAAAAGGTTAAACTTAATCTTAAAAGTTGAGTAAAGTAAAAAAATTGTATGTGCCCTATAAGAAATAAAAACCCAACACAACTAAATGAACATTATACCTAATTATTTTTAATTGGTGAGATTCATAGAAAGGTGTTCTATTTAATAGAAAAAATGGGGAAAAAGTTACCATTTTACAAAATAAATCACACATACTTTGAAGGTCTACATCTTCCAATGCCAAATAGACCTAGTTTCACAAATGACAAAATATGTCCATAATAACCCTTTCTCTTATTTATAGATAACTTGTTCTATTCAAATTATCTAACATAACTAACTAATAAAGGGTTATACCTAACAAAAACAAATAACTATTAACACTACTACAAATTGGGGTTTCTACGTCACCAAACAACGTCGGTTATACATATAACTGACGTTGTTTTAAACGCGGTGGCATAATTATAAATATAACTACATTTTCTACGTCGGTTACAAATACAACCGACGTGGAAAATATAACAACGTCGGTTATAGTTTTAACCGACGTTGATAGTCCAGTATCAACGTCGTTTAGATGAATAACCGACGTTGTTATATATATTTAACGTCGTTTAAAACTATAACCGACGTTGATTGTTATTGTTTCACCACTCCCAGCCAGTCACTCTGCTATTTTCCCAGTTCACCAGTACTCCTCGTTTCTCCCTCTCTCGCGAGTCCCAGTGCCCACTCTGCTATTTCACCACCACCGCCACCACCACCACCGCCAGTGGTTGTTTTGGTCTTGTTTGGTTGTTGTTGTTGAGTTCATTCGTCGTTCGCCGTCAACAGGTTAGGGTTTAGCCCCTATCTCCCTCTCTCGTTTTCTATTTCGCTTTGCACTCTGTAAATTATTCAAACTTGTTAGCATTAGCATAATGATTCGTCCTATTGTGTGTAAACCACATTGTCATAATGTTCGCCTGATTAGTTAGAAAAAGGAAGTACTAAGATGTGTGAATCTGTTATATTTTTATTATATAGGCATGAACTTAGACATTCTGTGTATCTATCATGTTTGGTATCATGTATAAATGTATTTGTAAAAGTGTAAATTGGATTTTAAGTGTAAATGAAATGATGTTGTAGAATAATGAAAATCAGTGCAAAATTGAGATTTGATAAGTAGAGAATTCTAAATGACTTGAAATGAAAGCTGGATCTAAAAACTGGAATTTTAAAGAGCAAAAGATGATGCAAAACAATAATGATGTAAAGCAGAATGAATTGAATTGATTTAGGAATAATTTAGAATGTAAATGTAAGATTGGAATGCAAATAAAATTTAATCAAGGTGCTAAGCTATTGTGCAGAACTATAATGCAAAGGAAGTTAAGACAATGTAGTAAATGAATCCTGAAAAAATGGACCAAATGAATAACAAACCAAAGCAAGAATAATGCTAAACCCAAAAATTGGAAAGTTAAGCTACCTTGTAGAAATTGAATTAAAACATTATAGAGTTAAAATTAAAATGCTTTTGAATTAAACTAACTAAAAAATTACAACTAGAAGTAAGTAAACTAAGTAAATGGAATCCTAGGAATTAGAACTAAATTAAAGATGTTGGATTAACTTGAAACTACAAAGTTGGAGTGTATTATATTGATTCCTCAACACCACACTCTATTGAAAGATATCCAAGTGTCTTGAATTTCCAAGAAAACACCAAGGAATCCTTCCTCACCAATTCTAAATACAAGAAACTCCAATATATTACTGAATTACAAAATTTAAATTCAAGAATGCATAAATTAAAATGCTAAAATTTAAACTACAAAAAATAAAGTGTTGAACCCGAAATCAATGATGAAAGACACTAAGTTCAAGCAAATCTTAATGTATTAGGTATTCCATAAATGTCATGTCACACGTCATCTGCACATTTTGTTTATCCATTTATACATGATTAGAAGGTCGAGAATAGTTTTCTATCCTCTATCATTTTAATATGCTTCAACCAGCTATACATAGGATCATGAACACTACAACTTTTTACTATTAGAATCTTAGTATTTGTCCAATTATGGTGGTAAGAGAATAGTACTACTGAAACTATTCATGTATGCTCACTCTCAACCACTACTGAATGAATTTTATTATTCTTCATTTATAGTGTCATCTTGCAAGATGGATCGAAATTGGTTAAATACAAATCGCATGTCAAAAGAGTATGAGAATGGAGTTGAAGAATTTTTAGAATATGCAAAACAAAATGGCCCAAATTTTAATGGAAAATTGTATTGTCCGTGCGTTAATTGTGTAAATGGGAGAATACAAGACATAGTACTAATACGGGAGCATCTTATTTGTGATGGAATGATGAAGAATTACACAACTTGGACTTGGCATGGTGAAAGGATTGATAATTCAGCAAGATCACAAACTAACGAGGAAGATGTCACCGTTGAAGATCGAATAGAGGACATGCTGGGTGATGTGGGTGAAAGTAGCTTCCTTAAAGCACATGCCCCTTTATATGATAGATTGAGGACAGATTCAGAGACTCCATTGTATCCTGGATGTAAATCTTTCACACTATTGTCATCGACACTAAGATTGGTGAATTTGAAGGCAAAATATGGTTGGACTGATACAAGTTTTAATGAATTACTCCACATATTAAAGGATATGCTCCCAAACAATAATACTTTGCCAAGCCGTATGTATGAAGCGAAGAAGATACTTTGTCCGATGGGTTTAGAATATAAAAAGATACACGCTTGTCCTAATGACTGTGTGTTATACAGGAAAGAGTTTAAATCTCTTAACAATTGTCCAAGATGTGGTGTATCACGTTATAAAGTTAAGGATGAGGATAATGAGGGTGAGGACATTGATAAAAAGTCTCCTCCTGCAAAGGATGATAAGGGTCAACAAAAATTGGTGGCCCATGCATCAGTTGACTTCGAGGCTTTAACCATCCACACTGTTGTTTTGGCACCTAACTTAGTCAAAGTGGTGGTTGAAGAGGTTATACATGCTGCTGCTGTAGTCCCTGTCCCCACTGATGAGGTGCCGACAGTGGAACAGGCCCTTCAAACCTTCATTGCGTGGCCTAGGCATTTGGTAAAACCGCTTGTTGCAAAGGTTTGTCTCTCATTTCTAACTTTAACATTAATTTAATTATTTACTTGATTGTTACTAATTATTATGTACAATCATGCATTTAAGGATAAGGAGAAGGAGAAGGAGAAGGGAGAAGACACCACATGTGGAGGAATCATCAAGACCAATATATGATTTACTGGCAATTTCTCCACAGTTGTTTATAAAGGAATTCGAACTACAATGGGATGCTCGGTTATTTGGGGTGCAGAATGAAGAATTCCCTATATACATTGCCTATACAGATGCCTTGGAGATTGCACAAGGAAATCAATGTCTAAACATAGCTGTTCTACAAGTTTAGACACTGTAAGTACATATATAGCTTTTACATACATTGCTTTATTTAGGGTTATATGACATGTATGCATGTTAACCACATTGGTATATTATAGGATGCTGCATCAGCTGGCAGAGGAACAAGGCTGTATAGATACTTATGGATTCCTGGAGCCCCAATCAATACAAAAATCAGGAAATAGAAGAGAAGAAGTTCAAAATTATATCCAAAGCTGGGTGATGGAGTCAAAGCGAGATATATACCTTGGGGCTTATTTAAACCAGTAAGTTATGCAAAATATCATTTTTCCCTACATTATTCTATTCAATAACTTCTAATTATTGGTAATTATACAGAAACCATTAGCAGCTATTGGTTATTTTACCTAAGAAGAATGATGTGTGTTGGTTCTGCTCATTGGGGAGGAAACCTGACATTGACATCAAAAGTATTGTAAACGGGTATTATTTTTAACATCCTACTTGTATTTTTATATGAGTTCTTTTATTTTAAAGCCTAAACCCTAACCAATATTTTTCATTAGTGTACTTAAGGGTTGCTGTACTTTACGTGGAAAACACACAAGCACCCCTCCAAATTGGAATTTTATTACGGTATGTACCTTTTTAGTGTATCTAATTTAAGTTTTTATGCTAAACTATATATTAATAAGTCGTATTTTTTAGTGTAACAAACAACCTGGTTCTTTCGAGTGTGGATATTACGTGATGTATTGGATGTGGCTTATTATTTTTGGAAACATTAAAGATACTTGGGATGAGGTAAGTATCATCTTATTTAACTAAATTGTTACATTCAATTTATTTGTTATAATCGGAACTAATCAATAAGTTATTTCGTTTTTACAGGCATTTACAGAGAAAGAAGCATTGTCTAATCAAACCATACAAATGGTTAGAGACAAATGGGCAGCACACTTTGTTAAAATTAGAAACAAACAATTGAACATACAGAGTTAGGGAATTAGCCACACTTGTACCAAATTAAATTAGGAAGGAACAAACAATTGCACATAGAGAGAGAGAGTTAGGGTTTTCTTTACTTGTTGTATCTAAATGATTAATTGTAATTGTACTATTTATGAAATGAGAATTTTGTTTCATTATTTGTAATTGTAATTGTAATTGTTTATTTGTTATAATAACATTTCATTAATATATATGCGATTACCAGGTCTTATAACAGAAATATTAATATAAAACAATTTCAAATTTCAAAAATTGATCGAAAATCTACGTCGGTTATGGTAGAAAACGACATTAAATCACTAAAATAAACATATTTCAACGTCGATTATTAAAATAATCAAATAATCGACGTTATATAATAAAGTTTTAACGTCGGTTACTAAACTAACCGACGTTATATCATAATGTTTCAACGTCGGTTACTAAAATAACCAACGTTATATAATAAAGTTTTAACGTTAGTTACTAAAATAACTGACGTTATATCATAATGTTTCAACGTCGTTTGTTTTAATTACCGACGTTAAATTTAACGTCGCCTGATTCAACGTTGCCACGTTAACCGACGTTAAATGTCCAATATAACCGACGTAAAAAGGCCTTTTTCTAGTAGTGTAACCACTTATTGCTTGTTGGATCTAGGAGTGTTCAAATAATTCATATATGATTTTAAGTTGAGGCACTAGTTCAATTAGTAAAGTGGATAAGTTAGACTTGTTATTTAACCTCTATCAATTAAATTGTTCGTATATGTTTTTTTTATAACAATTACATATGATATATACTAATGTTAGAACCTCCTAATAAGGTGTGCTAGTTACTAAGACCTACAAATATGACTATTGAAAAACATATCACCTTTCATATATTATGGTTTTAATGTATGAGCTTTTGAATATTTTTAAGTTTATAACTTTTTTTTTCAACCAAGGGACTAGAACTAGGTAAATAAATTTATATCTTAATTCTATTGAACTAATACTTGAAATTCTTGTATATGAAAAAATGGGAGCAAGGTATAGTTATGTGTTGCTTTTACTGTCTTTGAAAATTTCTATCTCTTAACTCATTTGATGTGAATATTATTGATTAAAGCAATGAGTTTTTATTACATTGGTACAAAGAATTCTCTTAAATCTTTTTTCTCTATTCTACATGATGCATTAATAGATATTATTGAATTGAGTTTCAAATGTTAGAATTAAATTAATTAAATAATGTGACTCATGTGAAATATATTTATAGACCTAAATATGATTTAATAAAATTAAGGGACCTATAGGTTATTATGGGAAGTTATTAAAAGGTAAACCTACGGTAACCAACCTGATGAATATTGGTTATATAAGAGAAAACTAGGGTTCTGCTTCATCCGTGAAAAACCGTACAAATCCGTGCACAAAAAAGAGTCTCACGTAAGCCATCAAGAGGAGAGAGAGAGATAGGATAGGAAATTTGGAGAGTCAGAGGAGAGAGTTCATCACTGTTCATAATTGTGCATAGGTGAATTGTATAGCAGGAATGGGGGATGTGAGATTTGGGTTGCATTCGAATGAGACAAACAAGAATGACAGAAGAGAAGGGCATAATGTGGTAACTTTTTTCTTCTCTCACTTTCCTTCTACGTTCGGGGAAACTGATATGAGGAAAATATTTCAAAATTGGGGAAACGTAACTGAGGTGTTCATAGTGAAGAAGTTGAATAGACAGGGTCAAAGATATGAGTTTGTTCGTTTTATAGGGATAAAAAATCTAGTGGAACTTGAAAGGAAGTTAGACCATATTTGGATTGGTAATAAGAAGATACATGCCAACTTACCCAGATTTGGGCGACGGGAGGAGAATCAAAAGGTTGCGAAACATGTCATTTTGCCCACTTCTAGCACCCGGAGGAAGGAAATCGGTACCATTAAGGAGTGGAGGTTGAAGGACAAGGATTGTACGTATGCACAAGCTGCTGTGAAAGGAGAGAGTAAAGGTTCGGGAGAAAAAGGGAAAATCGAAAAAGGTGAAGAACCAAAATGGGTTGGAACTGAGATAAATGTCGACTGCGATAGGAAAGAATGGTTGGAAATGTGCATGGTTGGGAGATTATTCGATCCTTTGAAGGCAGAGATAATCCAGGAAGTGTTTTTTATGGAAGGTGTCTATAACATCAGAACAAGGTACCTTGGAGACAATTTGATATTATTATCGGGAGATGAGGGAGTGGATCTTTGGGACGAAGTGAAGAAAAATACCAATTGGTTATCATTATGGTTTGAGTCAATCGTACCATGGGAACAAGATGCAGTTTCTGGGAACAAAGTGGTGTGGGTAAGATGTAAAGGTATTCCTTTGCAATTGTGAGAGCAACAGTGCTTCGAAAGGGTCATTGCCCCTTTTGGGATGATGATTGCAGTGGATGAAGCAACAATGAAGATGGATTGTTTAGAATTTGCAAGACTATTGATTCGTCTACCTGTGTGTGATTCAGCTAACTGTTCCCGACGTATTAAGATTAATGGAAAGGAGGTATTAGTATCCATTGTTGAAGAGCAACATTTGGTTCATACTTGCTTGAAACAGAATGCCACAGGGAGAATATGTTTAGAGGAAGATGAAAGCTCTATTGCTAGTGATGATCTAAATCAGGGAGTATCATCCTGTTCGGAGTATTCGGTGCTGCTCTCCAGAGGTTTCATAGTCGACGATTGGGAGTTAGGACAAAGGTCAGAAAAGGACAAGACCAACCCTAAGACTAGCAGCCTGGAATCCTGGGTGCAGGATACACTATCCCTACATGTTGAAAAGGAAAATGATGGAAAAGGAAAGAAATCAAAACAAAAGAAAAGTCCTGGAATTCCAAGATTGGATAAAGCTATACATGATTATCAGAAGAATGTAAGACTTATAAATCTGCAGGACGAGATATCAAATGGCTAGGTAGTAGGAAAGAAAAGTGAAATGAAAGGTAGTAGGATAAAGGTGACTCAGAAAGGGCATTCAGAGATGGGTATAAAGATAAATAGGGAGAGAGGTAGGACAATGAGTGATAGACCGAGTATGATGTGGGCTGCACTGGAATATAAACGTCTTGGGGCCAAAAGTGCAAGAAGTGAAGTTGATAGAGCATATGCTTTGGCCAAGGGTATACATCCACTTAATTCTGTTGATGTGGACAATAATGCTCAAATTGGGTCTTTAAAGGGGGACTCAGAGGAGGATAAGGGAAAAAGTAAGGATGATAGGTGTAATTATAACTCTAAAATGTTAGGAAGGTCGATGATAACAAACTCAATGGGCTTTGATGGAGCGCGGGAAGCATACCAGGACACGAATAATGGCAATGCAATGGTGAAAACAAAGTCAAATGCAACACTTCAACGTCGATAGTTAAGGTTAGCAATTTACTCTATTAGCAACAGTATCTTTGATGAAGGAATTAAGAATTGCAATAGGTTATTTTGGTTAAATAATGGACCTGCTGAAGTGGATAAATTATGAGATTTGGGGAAAAAATTGGGAGTTACATTCATAGGAGACGAAAGCAAAATTGTTGGTCGGTTCAAAGAGTTAGAACGGAGAGACTCCAATGAGAAGGGAAAGGCAGAAATAGGGGAAGAAGGGGAGGGTATGACAAGAATATTATGAAAATACTCAGTATGAATGTGAGGGGACTAGGGGGGTAGGAATGAAAAGAAGCTACCTAAGGCAAATTATTAGAAATGAAGGGATATAAATGGTCTGTCTACAAGAAACAAAATGTGAAACAATAAATGAGGCTATGTGCAAATCCATTTGGGGTGATGATGAAGCTGAATGGGTGGTTAGCCCTGCAATGAACAAGGCTGGGGGGTTGCTATCCATCTGGAAGAAAGGACAATTTAAATTGGAGAACACAATACAAGGAAAGGGTTATGTTGGAATATCAGGAAGATGGGGGTCAGAACAATAAGCATGTATGGTAATAAATGTCTATGCACCGTGTGATGAGAAAGGAAAAAAATAACTATGGGAGGAACTGATATGGGTGAGACAAAACACAAGTCAAAATATGTGGTGTCTAATTGGGGATTTCAACTCAATTAGGAATCCAAATGAAAGGAAAGGAGTCGGTGAAGTTAGAAATGAGTCATAGCAGATAAGGAGGTTCAATAATTTTATAGAAGGAATGGAGTTGTTTGACATACCGATGGTAGGAAGAAAATTTACTTGGTACAGGCCAAATGGCACATCTTTAAGCATAATAGATAGGTTTCTAATATCAAAAGAGTGGCTGGAGACATGGCCTGGGTGTGTTCAGTATGCATTGTGCAGAACAATATCAGATCATTGTGCGCTGGTGATGAGAAATTCATGTGCGGATTGGGGGCCCAAACCATTCCGGGTGATAGATGCGTGGATGGGAGCTAAGGGTTATGAGAAATTAGTCAAAGATTCATGGCATATGTATGAGAAAAGAGGGGTAGGATTATATAATATGAAGGAGAAGTTGAAGTTACTTAAGTTTGATTTAAAGAGGTGGAATAAGGAGGATTTTGGGGATATAAACCAAAATATGCAAAAGGTGACTGAAAAGATACCTGATATGGACTTGGAGGATGAAAACGGAAATCTATGTGATGTGGGAAAAAAAGAAAGACAAAAACTATTTGCAAAATTAAGGAAGTTAACTTTTAGAAAAGAATCATTAGCAAGGCAGAAATCCAGGATTAGATGGTTGGCTCTTGGAGATTCCAATACTAAATTCTTCAATGCAATGGTTAATTGGAAAAGAGCTAAAAATAATTTAAAAGGGATCATGATTGATGGGAGGTGGATAGATGATCCAAATATGGTGAAGAAGAAGATACATGATTATTTCTCTGGGAGATTTACGGAAAGTGGGGGGGAGAGACCTTTGTTGGATGGGATTCAATTTGAAACTATTAGCCCTGAAGATAATATAGGGCTCACAGCAATGTTTGAGGAGCAAGAGGTGAAGGAGGCAGTATGGGATTGCGATGGGAATAAAAGTCCTGGTCCGGATGGATTTAACTTTGGATTTATAAAACATTTCTAGAAAGTATTAAAGGATGACATTATGGAGGCTCTTATGGATTTCCACAAGAATGGGTGTTGGCCCAAAGGAAGCAATGCATCTTTCATATCTCTCATTCCTAAAAAGGAAAATCCTACTAATCTCAACGACTTCAGGCCAATATCCCTTGTGGGTTGCGTATACAAAATTGTCACTAAGGTGTTGTCTAACAGATTAAAAAAGTATATTCACAAGTTAATTGATGATTCCCAAAGTGCTTTTTTAGGAGGGAGATGTATGTTGGATAGTGTGCTTGTGGCAAATGAAGTGGTGGATGAGATGAAGAGAAAAGGGAAGCAGGGACTAATTCTAAAGGTTGATTTTGAAAAAGCATATGACTTTGTGAGTTGGGATTTCTTAGTCTACATGATGAGAAGATTCAGTTTGGTGAGAAGTGAATTGGGTGGATAAAAAATCTTTTGTTATCTGCTTCTGTCTCTATTTTAGTTAATGGTAGTCCTACAAAAGAATTTATTCCGACTAAAGGACTTAGACAGGGCGACCCTTTAGCGCCTTTTCTTTTTCTGTTGGTGGTAGAAGGACTAGCAGGACTAGTGAGAAGTGCACAAAACAAAAGTATGTTGACAAGAGTGAAAGTTGGGAGGCTAGATGAGGAGGTCAGTTTGCTACAATTTGCTGATGACACAATATTTTTCTGTGAGGCGACACACCAGAATGTCTTAATACTAAAAACTATTCTCAGATGTTTTGAGCTCTCTTCAGGGTTGAAAGTTAATTTTGCCAAGAGTCGACTAGGTGGATTAGGGGTGGAAAGTAGAGTGTTGGAAGTGTTTACAGATATCCTGAATTGCACACAAATGAGAATTCCTTTCATGTATCTGGGAATTCAAATTGGGGGAAATCAACGACGTATACAGTTTTGGGAACCTATTCTCGACAAGATTCGGAAGAAACTGGCAAAATGGAAAGGTAAAAATATATCTTTCGTTGGTCGGGTATCTCTACTTAAAAATGTGTTGAATTCGGTACCTTTATTTTATTTGTCATTTTTCAAAATGCCTAGTACTGTGATTAAGGAGGTAATGAAGATACAGAAAATGTTCCTGTGGGGTGGGAGAATGACGGGAGGAAAATCTATTGGGTGAAGTGGAATATAGTTTGTAAAGAAAGATGCAAAGGGGGGCTCGGAATAACTGATATCAGGTGTTTTAATATTGCTCTTTTGGCTAAGTGGAGGTGGCGACTTGAACATGAAAGTGGAGGGATATGGAAACAGGTAATGTTATCAAAATATGGGGGGTGGAGAGGTCTAGATGATTTGATAGGAGAAAATGATTGTTCTACTTGGTGGAGAGATCTAAGAAAAATTTGTGGGGCAAATGAAGTGGAAGGGAAATGGTTTCAAAATGAAATTGAATGGAAGGTGGGGAATGGTAGGAAGATTAAGTTCTGGCATGACAAATGGGTAGGGGATGAAACACTGAAATCCAAATTCCATAGGTTGTATCTCAACTCTATCAATCAGAATGGGACTATTGAGGAAATGGGTTGCTGGAAGGAAGGTGAATGGGAGTGGAATATGAGGTGGAGGAGGGGGTGGTTTCAGTGGGAAGAACTCCTATTGGAAAGATTAATAAATATTATAAATTCTAAGCAGCCAAAAGAGCGTGACGAAGATAAATGGTTATGGAAGAGTGGTGAGCTGGGAAGTTACTCTGTACATTCTGCATATAATCTTATATGGGAGAGTTTTCAACAGGACCAAGACTTGCAAGAGGAGGATAGAGAATTCTTCACAAGACTATGGAAGATTAAAGCAATTCATAAAGCAGTACATTTGGTTTGGAGAGTGGCAATTGGAGGAATAGCAACAAAGGACAACTTACAAAAAAGAGGAATCCAATTGGCAAATCTCAATTGTGATTTATGTGGACTGCAAAGTGAAAACGTTGAACATTTATTCTTTGAATGTAAGGTAGCTAGTGCTGTTTGGGATAAATGTTATTTGTGGTTTGGAATAAATACATGTAGGGCAAGTAATCTAAAAAGGCATTTACTTCAACATTGTTGGATGACGGGAAATAAAGATCTTAAGAGTGTATGGAATATACTCTGGGTCGGAGTGATTTGGTCTATTTGGCTACATAGAAATGAGGTGCTATTTCGGAATGAAAAGGTAAGTGCTGAAGAGAATTTTGGTTTAATTCAAGTCAGAACTTGGTCGTGGATCATCAATAGAGTTAACAAGAATTTTGGGACTTTTGCTCAATGGTGTATAAATCCTTTATCTTGTGTTGGGTAGGTTAAGCCATTGAATAGTAATGGGAGGGATAATTATCTTGTTAATTGCTGAATTTTTAGCACATCTTTTTACAATTATGTACTTGTAATTGTTTTTTGTACTTTTGGTACCAATTTTATGAATATATTTGTTTTTGCCGATCTAAAAAAAAAATGTAAGCCATCAAGAAAGTCTAGTGGACAAGAAAGATACGGAAAGAGATTGGGAAAAGGTTGTCAACACAAATTTGCCCTCATGGATCAAGGTTAGTATCTTAATTATTATGCACATGTAAAAATCATGAATTCAAAGATCCTTTATGTTTTAAATATATATGATTGGATTTTACATGTGGTATCAGAGCCGTGTTGTTGAATTTGTGATTTTTCTTAAATGATGATTCCCCAAATTATGAACGTTTTATAAACCCTAATTTTATTAGGGATAAATAAATTAATGATATTCTGTTGCTGATGATATAATATATATAAATATATATATATATATATATAATTTCAGACTACGCATTTCAATTTGGCAATGCGCATTCAATTTGTGATTTGGCACTACCTATTCAATTTCCCATCTCAATTTGACATTTGTATTATGGATTGCGCGTTCATTTTCATTTTCACATGTGATGATTTTAATTTCTACTACACTACGCGCTATTTGAATTTTGGCAATTGAAAAATTTTCTTTTACATCTAATTAATATTTTAAAACTTGCCAATTGCGGTTCAATTTCTCTTGATGTGCGTGAGTTTTTGCAATTAATTGGATCAAGAACTTTGGGATGTGATTAGGTTTAATAAAAGTTATTTTTATAAATGTATATATTTTGGAATTAACTTATGATAAATTTGTTAGTCACTAAAGTGACCAAATTTTTTATGTTATTTAATTCCAAATTATTGATAAATTTTATTTCAATTACTTATAGAACGGATGCTAAATTATAATTTATTTATGGGTTAATTGAAATTCATTGTTATAAGGCATTTATGAATCACCCAAAGGTTGATTGTTGATTGGTTGACCTTTTAATAATGAATATGATTGTTGGTACTGACTACGCATTATTAGTTTTATTCATATATCCAAAGATAGTGAGTATTTCTAATTTATGTGTTTATCTTACCAAATAATGTTAATATTGTTAGCATCACTATGTCGTTGTGTATTAATGTATCACCCAAAGGAGAGCATTAGTATGCATAAAATAATTTATTGATCGAATTTGTATTATTATTATTTTATTTTATTTTTCTATAACTCAAAGTGTTAAAGTTAAGCGTGTATTAATTTGCAGCATATGTTCCTGTATCTTTACATTCGCAAGCTACGTTCGTTCCAATCTTTAATGAGTTAAATTATGCTGATTGGAGCGAACAAGTCCAGTTTCACTTAGGTGTTTTGGATCTTGATTTGGCTTTTCAGGTTGAAAAACCTGCTACTATTACGGATTCTAGTAGCAATGAAGAGAAAACCCATTTTAAGGCTTGGGAAATATCAAACAGACTTAGCCTGATGTTTATGTGAATGAGCATAGCAAATAACATTAAGTCAGTTCTTCCCATAATTGAGAGTGCGAAAGAATTTATGAAATTTGTGGCAGAGCGCTCCCAAACGGCTGATAAGTCTCTCGTTGGGACATTAATGAGTACTTTAACCACCATAAAGTTTAATGGTTCTCCTACTATGCATAAGCATGTCATTGAGATGACAAATATTACAGCAAGGCTTAAGTCTTTGGGAATGGCAGTGGATGAGAATTTCCTTGTACAGTTCATTTTGAACTCATTACCGTCAGAATATGGTCCTTTTCAAATGAACTATAATACCACGAAAGATAAATGGAATGTGCATGAACTGCACAGTATGTTGGTTCAGGAGGAGACCAAACTTAAGAATCAAGGAAATCACTCCATTCACTATGTGAAGAATAAAGAAGCTGGAAAGAAATTTGATAAGAAACATGGAATGACCAAATGACTATTGAAGAGTGGCAAGTCCTCTACTAAGATCTAGAAGAAAGATGGCAAGTGTGTAAACTTAAATCCAAAAGTTAACGGACTTAAGCAGGCTTCCCAACAATGGTATCTTAAGTTTAATGATACTGTTATGTCTTTTGGATTTAAGTTTACACACTTGCCATCTTTCTTCTAGATCTTAAGCGAGAGACTTATAAGCCGTTTGGGAGCGCTCTTCCACAAATTTCATAAATTCTTTCGCACTCTCAGTTATGGGAAGAGTTGACTTAATGTTGTTCGATATGCTCATTTGCATAAACATCAGGCTAAGTCTGTTTGACCTTTCCCAAGCCTTAAAATGGGTTTTCTCTTCATTGCTACTAGAATCCATAATAGCAGCAGGTTTTTCAACCTGAAAAGTCAAATCAAGATACAAAACACCTGAGTGAAACTGGAGTTGTTCGCTCCAATCAGCATAATTTAACCCATTAAAGATTGGAACGGACGTAGCTTGCGAATGTAAAGATATAAGAATAGATGCTGCAAAATAGTACACGCTTAACTTTAACACTTTGAATTATAGAAAATAAAATAAAATAATAATAATACAAATTCGAACAATAAATCATTTTATGCATACTAATGCTCTCCTTTGGGTGATACATTAATACACAACGACATAATGATGCTAACAATATTAATATTATTTGGTAAGATAAACACATCAATTAGAAATACTCATTATCTTTGGATATATGAATAAAACTAATAATGCGTAGTTAGTGCCAATAATCATATTTATTATTAAAAGGACAACCAATCAACCTTTGGGTGATTCATAAATGCCTTATAACAATGAATTTCAATTACCCCATAAATAAGTTATTCATAATTTAGCATCCGTTCTATGGGTAATTAAAATAAAATTTATCATTAATTTGAAATTAAATAACATAAAAATTTGATCACTTTGCTGACTAACAAATTTATCATAAGTTAATTTCAAAATATATACAAAACTTTCATTAAATCTTGATCATGAGTAATTGAGATAAAAATTTATCATTAATTTGGAATTAAATAACATAAAAATTTGATCACTTCGGTGACTAACAAATTTATCATAAGTTAATTCCAAACATATATATATAAAAAAAAAACTTTCATGAAACCTAATCACACCCCAAGGTTCTTGATCCAAGCAATTGTAAAATCTTACGCACATAAAGAGAAATTGAACCGCAATCAGCGAGTTTTAAAATATTAATTAGATGCAAAAGAAAAAATTTCCAATTGCCAAAACCCAGATAGCGCGTAGTCCATAATACAAATGTCAAATTGAAATGGGAAATTGAATGGGCAGTGCCAAAACACAAATTGAATGCGCATTGCCAAATTGAAATGTCAAATCGAATGCGCAATCCGAAATTATATATATTATATCATCAGCAACGGAATATCATTAATTTATTTATCCCTAATAAAATTAGGGTTTATAAAATGTTCATAATTTTGGAAATCATCATTTAAGAAAAATCACAAATTCAACAACCATGCTCTGATACCACATGTAAAATCCAATCATATAAATTATCAAACATAAAGGATCTTTGAATTCATGATTTTCATATGTGCATAATAATTAGGATACTAACCTTATCCATCAGGGCAAATTTGTGTTGACTACCTTTTCCCAATCTACCTCTTTCCGTATCTTTCTTTCTCACTTCTCTAATTTGATGACTTACATGAGATTCACAGTTTTGTGTACAAATTTGTACGGTTTTGCACGGATGAGGCAGAACTCTAGTTTTCTCTTATATAACCAACATCCATCAGGTTGGTTATGGTAGGTTTTGATTCTTAATATTAACTTCCCATAATTATCAATATTTCCCTTTAATATTATTAAATCACATTAAGGCCCATAATTATATTTCATATAAATCACATAATTGAATTAATTTATTTAATTAATTCTAACATCACATGCTTATTTATAGGAGGTCTAATCATCTTGAAGTGATTGGATATACAGATTCAGATTGATTTTGTTGGTTGTGTAGATACAAGAAAGTCTACATTCGGTTATGTGTATCTTTTAGTCGGAGGAATTTGTGCATCCACTATGGAGGCTGAATTTGTGGCATGCTGTGAGGCCACAGTTCAGGCTAATTGGTTGCGGAACTTTATTTCTGGACTTGAAGTAGTTAACAATATTGCCAAGTCGTTGAAAATTTATTGTGATAATTCCGCAGTTGTCTTCTGTAACAAGTAGAATGGATTGTGCGGGAAAGTGGGTTGAAATGATTGGACACGTGGAAGAGGATCCACAAAAGAAGCCCACGAGGAGAAGCATCAGGCCACACAAGGAGAATATGCTTTTAAGGGATTTTGTTCATTAAGAGAAAACATGACTATCCTTCTCTCTCTCCTGAGTCTATCTGTTCTTATTCCTCTCATTCCTTGTCCTTTGAAATTCTGTTATCTTATCTCATCTTTTCATTTTCCTCAGGTTGAACCTTCGACAGTCAGCTTGGAGTGGCTATTGCTATTTTCCTTTTCCAATTACCTTCTATTATAGTTCCATGTTCAATTCCGTTCAATCAAACTTATATACTTGCCATTGGAATTTCATATCAATATAATTTTACTGTTTCATTGGTGCTTTCATTGAAGGTACAACTTTGGCGATGAGCTCAGCATATCATCCCCAGACTGACGGACAAACTGAGGTGCTTAACAAGATATTGGAGATGTATTTGAGGTGTTATGTTTTTGACAGCCCAAAGTTTTGGTATTCTATGCTTCCTTGGGCACAGTATTGGTACAACTCTTCCTATCATCACAACATAGGAATGAGTCCCTTCAAAGCTGTATTTGGTAGGGAACCTCCCTCCGTTATTCCTTATGAAGTCAATTCTAAAGATCCGTTAACTATTCAAGAGTCCTTAAACAATAGAGACAAAGTGCTGCAACAGCTCAAGAGCAACTTGATGAGGGCTCAAAATTATATGAAACTACAAGCAGATAAGAAAAGGAGAGAATTTCAACTGCAAATTGGTGATCTAGCATTAGTAAAGTTGCAGCCATATCGACAACATTCGGTGGCTCTTAGAAAGAATCAAAAATTGGGTATGAGGTTCTTTGGACCATTTGAAGTCGTGGAGAAGATAGGTACAGTTGCTTACAAGTTACGGCTTCCTAATACAGCTCGAATTCATCCTGTTTTTCATATTTCCTTGCTTAAAAGGTTTGTGGGAACCTAGTCCAAACAATACTTACCTTTACCCTTGACCACTACTGAGTTTGGACCTGTCATAAGTCCACTGAAAGTGCTGGATAAAAGAGTTATAAGGCGTAATTCCACTGAAATACAACAAGTGTTGGTGCATTGGCAATCTACTGACCCTAATGAAGCTACTTGGGAGGATCTGGATGCTTTTCAACAAGCTTATCCTCAATTCAACCTTGAGGACAAGGTTGTTGTAAAAGGGAAGGGTATTGTAACAAGTAGAATGGATTGTGCGGGAAAGTGGGTTGAAAGGATTGGACACGTGGAAGAGGATCCGCAAAAGAAGCCCACGAGGAGAAGCACCAAGCAATGCAAGGAGAATATGCTTTTAAGGGATTTTGTTCATTAAGAGAAAACATGACTATTTTGTAAGAACCTTCTCTCTCTTGAGTCTATCTGTTCCTATTCCTCTCATTCCTTGTCCTTTGAAATTCTGTTATCTTATCTCATCTTTTCATTTTCCTCAGGTTGAACCTTCGACAGTTAGCTTGGAGTGGCTATTGCTATTTTCCTTTTCCAATTACCTTCTATTATAATTCCCTGTTCAATTCCGTTCAATCAAACTTATATACTTGTCATTGGAATTTCATATCAATATAATTTTACTGTTTCATCTTCTTTTCTAAAAACGACAAGTATTCCAAAGGTGCTAAACATATAGAATTGAAATATTTTGCAATTAAAGAAGAAGTTCAGAAACATAGAGTGTCAATAGAACATATTAGCACTGATCTTATGATTGATGACCCTTTAACAAAAGGGTTACCACCCAAAGTATTTCTTGGTCATGTTAAGAATATAGGCATTATGTCTACTAATGAATGTTGAATGTTAATGTTGTTATCAACACTCTGAGCTCATTAATGTATAAGTTTCTGAAATATATGTTTTTCTACTTTATATATATATATATATGCAAATTATGATATGGAAAACAAATTATGTTATTGTTGATGAAAAATGACTTTATGTTTGAACCCATTATGAACTTCTCACTTTAAAGTCATATTAGGGATAAGGGTAATACAGTACATGGAAGGGGACATGTTGATTGAATGATGTGTAACCACCATGACTCTTATTATTTCTGTATCCTTAATTATGATTAATGATGAAACCAATTTACTTAGGGTCCTTAAATGCGCAATATGACTTATGTAATTATTAAATCATGAAATGTTGTGGCCTCACATGAGTCAAGTGGGAGAACGTTAGAAATAAATTAATTAATTAATTAAATGATGTGACTCATGTGAAATATATTTATAGGTCTAAATGTGATTTAATAAAATTAAGGGACCTATAGGTTATTATAGGAAGTTACTAAAAGTTAAACATATGGTAACCAACCTGATGGATGTTGGTTATATAAGAGAAAACTAGGGTTCTGCCTCATCCGTGAAAAACTGTACAAATCCGTGCACAAAAGAGAGTCCCACGTAAGTCATCAAGAAAGTCTAGTAGGCAAGAAAGATACGAAAAGATGTAGATTGGGAAAAGGTTGTCAACACAAATTTGTTCTTATGAATCAAGGTTAGTATCTTAATTATGCACATGTAAAAATTATGAATTTAAAGATCCTTTATGTTTGAAATATATATGATTGGATTTTACATCAAAGACTCGTTAGACTAAGTTTCAAGAATTAGGACTTGTAAAGATGTTTAAAACTGCCTGTTAGTAAAAAATTTCATTAATAACCATGAATCTATAAACAAGACTAACCAACAATAGTCAAAATAGATTACTTTAAACAAAAATATAGAATAAACCCTAACTTAAAAAAATTTAGAATGAACCCTAACTTTTTTAGTTGGGGTTGCCAAACTAAACTCTAACTTGTTCAAGTGGGTTCCTTAGATTAAATTCTAACTTCTTCAAGTAGAATTCTCCAGGAAGAATAAGAAACCAAAACTTCTTTCAAAACTTATCAATTCCCAAAGTCAAACTTTGAACCATAAAACACACTACATATTCACGACGGACACTACATAATCCATCAATCTAACCCATCAGTAAATTTCTTGATACGTGGTGCCAACATTTTTTATGAATCTATCAACAAATTCAATGTGACCAACTTAATATTGTGTGTTCATATTACTACTTCACTTATAGATGAATATATCCACAATAATTTACATTTATCAATAAAATTTTATCTATTAGTAAATATTTGTAAAAAATTATCTATTTTCTTGTAGTGATTATTGTGATGATATCTTTATATAATTGTCTATTTTGAATGATTCAATTGTAATTGAATGTTTCATGTGGAATATATAATTGGTAACTTTTATTTTGTATATATAAATGTTATCAAGAGGTTGTTGTGACCCTATTCTTTCTTTGTCACTTCATGTCTATAAGGGGAAGGAGAGAATATATTATGTGATGAATCTCTTATAATGGATTTCACAACCACCACTTGTTTCATCTATTTCTTCCAATAAATTTTTAATTTTTGGATCTACATTTATCCCAATCCATGATTTTAAGATGATTGAGATATTTTCTTCTAACATTTTAAGATAATAATTTTCCTCTGTTTACAATTGGGTTTGGTTATAAATATTAGCTTATGTACATAGATGGTAAGAGCTAATATATAATTGTTGATAGACTACACTATTTGATGTATGTTTTTACTATTTGGTATATGTTTTAAATCTATAATTGCTTATTTATGATATGTTTATGTTTATTTTATAAATTTTATACTTTAAGAGAGGAAGGTTAAATAAGGTAAGGATGAAGATAGAATTGAAAATAAAAATCTCATAGACTCTAATGATATTTAAGGAAGATTAAAAAGATGGTAAAAAGCTTGATAAGATTGGAAATAATGTCTACATCAGTCTCCTAACTAAGTAAAATATGTTTTTGTATCTCCTAAAAGTGTGATACAATCAAAGAACAATTGAACATCTGATAAAGTAAGAAATTTGCACACAGGTGACTCAATTAACATGTACAAACATGTCATTTGCTTAGTATGAATATGATTTTGTTTGTTATTATTTTGTCTTTACATATCACTTAATATTTTATTTATAAATTTTTTTTGTTTGTAGATAGAAGAGTTTGGTCTCTTTATATATGTAGATGAGGTTTTTCAGAAAACTCATATTTACAAGAATATTGATAAATATATCAATGATTCATCAAGGAAGATGCATGTGAATCTTTTAATTGCATTTTATTATTTCAGAAGCCATGTATTTATTATAAGGTATAAAACAATTTTTTTTTTTTAATCGGAAGACTTTGAAATTTGTTTCTCTAAATAATTGTATGATTGTGCATCTTATTTTAATACCTTACAATCCACTTTTTTAAACTCAATTGATGGAATAAACTTAGAAATAAATGTTGATTAACCACTATAACTGGAAGGTATAAGGGTTGGACCTACAATATTGGATATATTGGACAATACGAAGACGGTATAAATAGTTTCCTACAACAAACAAAAACATATTCAAATAAATTAAAAAATTCATAGGAGATTAACTTATGATAAAACTATTATCAAATAGTAAAGCATGACTACCAAGTAATGAGATACAAATTAGTCAAATGACTTCCTAATTTTAATCCATTTAAATATTTTTAATGCAATACTCAATTACCTATCAACACCAACAACAAATAGTGGATAAAATGATTTTTAACAAAAATTAAAAAAAAATACCCATAATAAAATGGAAATCATCAATAAAACAATAAAATAAAAAAGATAATATACAATTAAGACGATCAACAACAATATTATTTATCCAAAAGTAGATATAGAGGATATTAGTTGTCTTAACAAATTTTTATTATGAACTACTTTTATCATTTTTTTATTTTTTTTATGTTTACAATGTTTAAATTTAGATAATGTACATGATTCATTTAAAGGATTTATAAATTACTTTATAGGTGTATGAAGTAGCTTTTTTTGTCTTGTGTTGATAACTTTTTAACTTAATAAAGAACCTCTGCCTTTTAAATTTAGTTTGAATGTGTAGATATTTAAATGAAAGTAGGTAATATATATATATATATATATATATATTATACAAAATAAATAATTACTTACAGATATATCAATACGTCCTACATATATTAATAGATAATTACATATGGATAAAATTTGTAGAAACTTTTTTTACGAATAATATTGTATGAAATTACCTACAAAAATTTTGTAGATAACATTACCTATGAATTTTTTCAATAAAAATCTATAGATAATTTTATTTTTCCTATAAATTTTATGTATTACTTACTATTTTTTACTTTTGTCCTTAAATAAAGTCTATTTTTCTTATAAGAAGTATATAATCTATGTTATATGTAGATATTCTACATCATATACCAATTAATGCTAAAAAGAAAATAAATTTTCATATGAATGATATCTATGTATAAAATAGCCAATATTAAAAATATTTTTTTTAATAATAATAAGTATATAAAACAACACCATTAATAATTGTATGCAGAAGTTGATGTTTAATGAACAAGAAATGGTTATTCAAGAGGTTTGATAAATATTTTTTCAATGACAAAGAATTCATTCAACATTTAAAAGAAATGCATTTCATTAGGTGAGTTATTTTTATATTATATATATGGAATTCTTAAGAGTGCCATGTAACTAATTCAACTAGTTTTTACATTATAATAATTATACTTAACATTAACTATTAAAATTATTTTTTGTTATTGTAATTAACGATATTAACTTAGATTATCTCAATCAAATTATCTTAAATCAGTTACATACGAGTATAAGATTGAATTTTGTATTTTTACTAACTAGTAAGTTTCATATATTTTTTACTATTCAAATCTTTTAAATTGTTTTAAATTTTTTAATAAAAACTAATTCCACATAATTCAATATATTTATAAAAAACTAATAAGTTGTATTCTTTTCCAGTACATCGCTGGTACACAAACTAATAATTTGAAATAAATAAATGTAGTTATATAATTATTAATATTTAATTAATATTAAGTATTTTAAGACATAGTTAATGAACTTACGAGTTAACTAATGTTATTCTTAGGCATTTTAATATAGCCGTCATACTATTAATCACATATGATTAGACAAAATTAATCTTTGAATATCTAACTCTTGAAAATATTAATCTGATGTCATTGTCATATAAACGACTGTATATATTTACATCCATTTAAGTACTTCAATTTAATCATATTTGCACATGTAAAAATGTTATTTATATGAAATCATTTACAATAAACTTATAAATTATCAAAATTTTATTTTAATTTATATCTGTTTCATATTCGAATATCACAGTCGTAATATTTAAACTAAACAGCATTATGACGTGACAATGATCTCTTATTTATACATCTCATGACATATATATACTTTATATCTTTTCATATTGAAATAAAACCATACATAACACAAAGATATTATTACATCTTGTGACAATATTGAGAGCATGAGAATGGTAGCATGAAGAAGCCACCTTTTATTTAGCACATACTCAATCTAAAAGTTTAGAACTTCAGTAACAGGTGCAGTATGATGGAAAGAACTTTGGGTAAACTGGGGTTATCTTAAACGGTGGCACGAAAAGTGGTGGTTTCTCAAAGGGTGGAAGAAAAAGTGGGGGTTTTTCAAATGGTGGATTCTCAAGTGGAGGCTGGTAAAAAGGTGGCTTGTAAAGTGGAGGTTTCTCAATGGGGGGGTTGAAAAGTGGGGGTTTCTCAATGGGAAAGTTATAAAGTGGGGGTTTCTCAAATGGTGGCTTATGAAGTGAGGGTGGTTTCTCAAATGGAGATTTGGAGAGTGGTGGGTTGTGAATTGTGGTCTGATAATGGGGAGATGGTGCTTCAAGAAGAGGCTTGGCATGCTCTGCAAGTGCTTGAGGAGATTGAATCAGAGCAGCACAGAGGAGCACCAGGGAGCTTATGGAAGCAATCACCATGTTATTCATTTCTTAGTGGTGAATATAACACACAACAATGGTGGCTATTTATACTACTTGGAGGTGCTTGTTGATATAGTAGTAGGTGCAGTCTAAGTAGGTAAACTTTGGTTTGGATTTTCAATGTGTTGTGTTCTCTTCTTATGGTTGCAAAGTTGGAAAGTAGAAGGGAACATGCACGTACAAGTCCATACCAGTATGAATGAATCATTTTCAAACCACTCCACTTTTGGAAGGAGTAACCGTTTGCTAGGTAATTTCAATTTCCATACTCATATGGGATATTATTTACTTTACAATTTGGATTTTAGTAATTTTTTCATAGTTTTACTTTCAAAAGAAGTTTAATAAAAAAAATAATGCATCTAGTACATTAATTAAAAAATAATGTTCTTTTATTTTTTTACAATGCATCATGGGAGAGTTGCTTTTTTTCTTACAAGTTGTTATTAAACCCTTTTTATGGAGAAAATTTTTCTTTAGTTATAGAAGAAACATATTAAAAAAATTGAAATTAAATTTTATATAATTAAAATTAATTAATGTATTACTTTAAAATTTTTTTTTTTTCAGAAGTTAATAGAAAATAAATTTTATAAATTAATTTGACAAATTTTCTTCAAAAGATACATTTGCGATGAGCAAAATTCTCTCAAGAATTACCTTAGATATAATAGGGTATTATAGATATGAATCTTTTAATATTATCTATACATAGTTTGACTCAGATTTAAGAAATCAAATACCAAAATGAATTTATCACTGTACTTTTATCACATATTATATTTTATTAACCATGTTTTTTTATATAAATACTTTTCAATTTTTTATAAATTTAATTCACTTATTTTTCAATTCTCACTTGAGAAAAATAAAATTTGTGCAAAAGTATATTAACTATAATTTAATGAGATTTTTGTCTAACTCTCGATAAATTTTAAACTAAATCTTGATAAATTTTGGATTAAATTGGAATTTGACCTTAACTTACATAATTCAAAATTGGGTGATTTAAAATGAGATGAAACTTCAATATTTGAACTATTATAATTTTTGAAAAATATTTTATAAAATTTTATTTATGAACAAAAATAAATTGAGTAATAATTATGAAATTTATAAGTTGATTATGATTATCAATGATGAAACCTAAAATTGCAAAATTAAGAATAAGAGATTTTGACCTATAACTTCGATAAAAAAAAATAAGAACATACCAATAGGCACCACAAACAATAAGTTTGATAAGTTATGAAGATCATCATAGGAATTAGAACATTTTTAATATTATTATATAATCCATGGAAGAGCCTTAACAAATAAATTTTCTCTCACTTAATTTATAACCAAAATATTTTATTTATTTTATTCATTCCCAAATGATTTATACAATTTATTCTCATACACTTCAAAGTAAATAAAACAAAACTATAATCTTAATATATCTAGTATAACTAAAATAGCTTAGTAGTTAAGTGAAGCATAGTTAAGTTGGAGGTAATTTCTTGAGAGATAATAAGATATATTATATTGAATTTGTATAAAAAAAATATCATTTATCTATTACACATTTACTTGAACTTTTTACCTTATCATTTAATTAAAAGCTTATAAGAGTCAAATATTTTATATACATATTATATAACCCCTATATTATATATTCTAATTGCTTGTTTTCAATATTCTTCGTAAAAATTTGAACTCTATCCAAACTCTTATCCTTCTAAAATTCTCGTTTACTTCATCATCCTTCACATACACATCAAAAGACATTTTAAGAATTAATTAGAAATTACTAACTTAATTCTTTAAAAAAATAAATAAATAAATAATACCATAAAAAATTATATTAATAAAACATAAAAAAGCATATAAAATATATGTTTTTATGGTCTTTTAAAGATACACTTATTCTAACCTCCTAAATTCATTTATTATTATTATTATTATATATATAACTCTTTTAATTTAAAAGACCTTTTCAAGTATAAATGACTTTTTTTAGAAGAAAATTGAAATTCACTTTATTAGACACATTAAACTAAATGCACCAAATTGGATGCATCCAAATGTGACATGCCATATTAGATACATCTATTTTGGACAAATCAATTAATACTTCTCTATTATATCAGATTGTATGGACAAAACTATTAGTCATTCTAAAGATAGAGTCTATTAACTAAAGTTATCTTTATTTTTATTTCAAATTTTTTTTTAATCAAAATGAAATTGATTAAGAATGTCATCCTTAACTTTGAAAAACTTTCAAAATTAATTATAACTCTCTTTCAAATGAATTCTTAATCTATCTAATCTATCTATATTTATCTATCTATCTACATATTTACAAGCATGATACCCAAACTAAAAAGAATAAGAATAAAATATTTGTTGATCTTTATTAGATAAATTTACATTCATTTAAACTCTTCTTTTAAGTGCATCATTGATCTTGATGTAGAGTATTTTCCAAAGATCATCAGTAATTTTATCTTTTAGTATTTGAATTTCTACTATTTAAACTTGTTTCAAATATTTAAGACTAAACCTCCAATTTCATATTCGTGTTAAATTAAAGATACAAAAACGAAATATTTATACATGAACATAAAACGAAATTATGTACTATCTTATTCACTAATAACCTATATTACAAAGAAAAATAAATAACAACAACAATTCTTAGAAAGACTCATACTCTTCTTAGGTCAACAATTATAGGTATATTCCACATTTGTATTATCATTAACAAAGGGTTTTTACCAACTTAAGATCTCTCATATTTTATCAAATCAAACTAGTACATGGGTGTGTCAATCTATCTTCAAAGACAATTCATCAAAATATAAGAATTTCAAATAAATCAAATTATCACACACATATCAATTAACAAATTCATATGTATAAATTCATATCTACATACATACGAAATATTCTAGAAATCAATTAAATAATCCATAAAATGGCCCATATGGTAAAGTCAATAAAATAGTTTCCCTAAACTCAATTTGTAACTATACTATACTTTCATACATTATGGATTAATCATTTGCATAATCTTTTTTCTCAAATAATATTAGTTCTTCACTTTTTGAAACTAGGACGAATTTTTTTTTCTACATTTTAAATATTTTTAGAATTTTTTAATAAATTTAGAATTTATTAGTAACGTTAAAAATCACCACAATATTTAAACTAATTATTATAGAATTAAAATATTAAAATATTAAAATAATTTATTCAAATATATTATAATTAAAAATCGCCAAAATTTTCAATTTTGCAAATTCATTTCCTCTCTTCCACCTCTATGCCATTCCCCATCTCCATTTTGACTTCCATACACAAAGATTACAAGCACAAAAGATTTTAAAGATTAGAAATTTGAGACTTTTGGAATTTCATATTTAAGGATTTAGGATTTGAGAGATTGTAAATGAATGACAATGAAAGAAAGTAAAAATGGTGACAAGCGGGAGACTTTATGTTTCTTTGTTATCATTTTTTTTTTCTTTATCTTTCTCTTCTTTTTTTTTACTTTTTCTCTATTTAGGTCTTTTCTTTATTTATAATTTTTTTAAAATTTAATAAGAAAATATCATGATCATTAAAAATTATCATTATTTTTAAAATAGTTTTTAACTATCATTTTTACAAAAGTGTATATCTAATTATATTTTTATCTCATAAATTTGAGATAAATAATTTTTTAACTCTTTAAATTAAAAAAATATTTTAATTTTTTAAATTTAATAAAATATAATTTAAATCTATAAAGATTAAATTTAAATGAGTAAAAAAAAATCTTATTTTAATCCTTTAAATTTAATATTTATAAATTATAAATAATATTTTTTAAATTTTAATAGTTTAAGATTAAAGAACTAGTAGAAAATATGATTTAAATAGATTGATTTAGTATATATGTAGGGATTTTAGTTGATTTTGTTCTCTTTACATATATTATAAATAAATCAGTGTATATGTTTATAACACATAATTCCTATACTTTTTACATGGTATAATAGTAAAGTTCGATTTTTTTTTTTGTGCAATCACCTTTGAATAGAGTTTTATCTTTACATCTAGATCAATTTGTACCTACTCCAATTTCGAATCTCATTAATTTGTATCTGCATCAATACATTATCAATTTGTATCTGTTATCAATGCAAAAAACTAACTAGTTCATCCAACTACAATATGTGGGCTACTATTGTAGAGTTATGGTTCCAAGGTTAAGATCGTATTAAACACTTGACAATGAGGGATATGGACATTCTCGCCCAAAATAGAGCCTATTGGTAATGAGTTGATGCCTCATTGTTTAGTGTAATGTTGTTTTCTATTGTCCCATTCAATTATCATATCAAGCATTTAACATATGTTACAATGTATTGAAAAAAGTCAAGAAAATATACTCTAATAATGTTCAATATCTCTATAGTGAATCATCACTATGATGTCTACAAAACTTGAAAATATTGATATGTAGACGTATTGGGATAAGTTCGATCATTTTATTAGTAATTATAATAATTTGATGTCTTTCCTTTCTGATGTAGAGATATTTCGTCAAGAACATAACCAATATTTTATAGTTCTTGCACTTATTGGTTTACCACTCGAGCTTAATTCTATACAAAATCAGATTTTTTTCTGAACTTATAGTTCCTACCTATGCACTTATAGTTCCTACCTATGACATGGTTAGTGAACAATTACTACATTTCTCTTCTCTACACATTTTTTGATAGACTGCAACCTCTTTTTATTGATTTCTCCACCCTTATTTCACCTCATTTACTCATGGTGGATGTAGTGGTGGTCGTGGGAACAATAGTCATCGTTGTCATTATTGTAAAAACTTTGGACATATTGAAGATGAGTATCGCTCAAAACTTGAAAACAGTTAAAGGTCCATGATAATCACCACTGTCGTTTGTGATTTTTATCAAACAAATTCTCAAATCCCCTTTACTATAGTATAGGAGAGGACCAAAGGTATCAATCCGTGGAGCAATATCAGAGGTGTTATTGATTCGGTGCTGTCTATATGAAGATGCGGATTATGGGGATGTTAAAATGCGATGCTGATGCCAAATGAATTTTTATGGCAACCGTATGATTTTATGTACAATGAATAAGGTTGGTTCGGGGTGTAAAGGCAACAGTGCAGTGTTTGAAATGGTTATGAAGTGTGTGTGAATGAGACGTATTCTATTGTCTAGTATTTAAGAAGGGGAGTCGTGAACATATAATGCATAGACACTACTCTAACTCTCAACCAGTGCATGATTCTAACTGAAGTAATGCAAAAAAAACTAAGTGCAATTAATTGGTGAATGTAACATTAGCGCTAAACTGGTTAAAGAAAAAAAATGAATTACTGACTAATGTGCTAAAACAATTTGTGAAATGTGATTTGAACTAAAACTATGACGCGCTACAAACACAAACTGATCAAGGCTATAATACAGGTCTGAACAAGAACAAAATGAGCTATGAACGCAGAATTGAAATGCACACAAGATGATGATTTTTGTGAAGGTTTCTTGGGGAGGAATCCATGCAGAACTGTGCTGAATCTTACTAAAATCCAGAGCGGGTAGTGATACCAATGAAAGACATCCAAGTGCTCTAAATCTTTGCAAGATATCAAGAGACAGTGATAAACATGGATTATCCTTTGGAAACTTTCAGATTTTCGGCATAGGAATCAAGAAACTATAGAACGTAAATCTTGAATAAGCAACTCAGCGAATGATGTAGGAATCACTACGAATGAATGACAGAATCAAGAATCAAAAAAACGTAAAGCAATTGAGAGAATTATCATGAAATCAAAATCGAACTTACTTGTTTACTAAACTAAGATCAAGAAAAACAAAGCTACTGCTAACACTAGGCAACAAAGAGAATGCGTTCTGCTTCATTGCATCTGAACTAACTCGTGCAAACGTAAAAGAGCTCTGAATTTCTATGCTTCTATTTACTAATGAGTTGATCTACGCTTATTACAGAGGGATTCCATCAACTTATAGTACATGTCTTTCGTTTATTGGGTGGGCCCTTTACAAGGCTGGCCCGATCTTTCTTGTCTTGAGTGCATCTTTCGTTCAGGTACACAAACTCAACTTCGAATGTGTATATCTTTCTTATTTCTTCATCATTTTTCCTGATTCAAGTCTTCGCTTGCAAATGCTTAAGTCTACTTTCCAATGAAATTGGATTCACGATTTTAGAGGCCCAGTCGAGTCCGCTGGGCCTTGATTATTGGAAGTAGTTTTTCGCTGTCTTCAGCTTGCTGCAGCTTCTGTCAAGTTCACTTTAATCGTTTGCCAAAAATCCATTTTACGTCCGATTCGTGTCATTTAAAGTCTGAATTGAAGCCCTATGAATCCTCTTTTATTTGGGACAAGAATGGTGATTTTTGGAGCTTCACAGCATCTTGGAGCTCACTTTCTTTGAGGTCGACTTTTCTGTCTTCATGCTTTGCAATTGACCTGGCTTCGTTTGCTTGGGAAAAATCCGTTTCTCTACCAATTCTCATGATTCCGGTCTTGATCGAAAGCCTCAGATGTCTATTTTATCCTGCATCAAGAATCAAGATTTTAGGTGCACTGAGCTGAGAAATATCGCTGAAGAACGAAGCAGTCATCAGGCTGAAAATACACTGTTTTTAGCATTTTATTCATTTTTTATCCTAAATATGTTACATCACAATTTTTATGGACGAGTTAGTTTATTTATCTATTTCTGAAAGCTTAAAATAAGGTTATTAGTTAGTGTAGAAATATTAATTTAAGGTTCTATCAATCCACCAATGTTGAATAATTCACCAATACTACCCCTTTGATGATGTCACTATCTTTGTCTCTAACTATCACTAGTTTCTTTAATTTCGAGTAGTCCAATAATATGTATCATTTACTACTATGGCTCAATCTAGTAATTATATTGCCTTTGTCTCTCGATCCTCCTCTATTAGACCTTGAATACTTGATTTTAGTGCCTTCAATCACATGATTAGTAATCGATCTTTATTTTCTCAATTATGCTTATCAAATTCTTTACCTTTTGTTACTTTTGCTTATGGCTCAAAATTAAAGTTTATGACATTGGTCAAACTCACACTTTTCTTGACTTTACTCTAAATTTTATCCTATTTGTTTCCGGTTCTTCTTTTAATTTAATCTCCATTAGTTAATTATATCGCTCCCTTAATTTAGTCTTTTTATTTGTTAATAATTTTGTTCTTGTTTAAGATCAATGTATTAGACGATTGAAGCAAGACATGAGCTAGGGGATTATATAATCTTTAACCACCAGTAACATGTGTCTCTTCTACCTTCGCCAATTTTACCCATCATGTTCTTGGTCATTCTAGTTTAGAAAAGTTATGTTATTTGGTTCTTTGTCTTTCTTCTCTTAAATCGTTACAAAGTGAATCATGTTAGTTAGAAAAATATGTTTGTCATTCTTATAGTCCACGAGTCAATAAAATTATTTTATAACCTTTTTATTTAGTTCACTCTAATATTTGGGGATTGATTCAAATTGGTTTAATCTTGAGATATTACTATTTTTAATTTTTGTTGACGATTTTTCTCGTTGTTTTTTGGTATTCTTAATGAAAAATTATTTTAATAGATTCTTTATTTCTCAAAGTTAGACTACAACATTCATTGGTAGTTACAAATCTTAATCCCCCAGTTTTATCTCTTACTCCTAACAACTTTCCAACCACATCTTTTGATCAAGATCTTCCCATTACCTTGAGAAAGAAAGGTATTCACACTCATAATCCTAATCCTAAATGCACTTTTACTCTTCACTGTCATTGCTTATCTCCCTCTTATTTCTCCTTTATATCCTTTGTAGAAAGTGGATATGGTGTCCAACTCAGTCCTACAAACTCAACTTGAAATGTGAGATTTACACCCTACCTATATATGATAGTTTGACTCCATCTCTAGCTAATGTGAAATCTCTAACTCACCCCCTCACATTGACAATCAGTGGATACCAATCAATGTAATTTAGACACCCTCTCACATTGAGAATTAGTAGATGTCAATTAGTGTAATTTAAACACCCCCTCACATTAAGAATCGGTAGACATCAATTAGTATAATTTAGACACCCCCTCACATTGAGAATCAGTGTGATTAAACCCAACACAATTTATTAACCTTGACTCTAATATAATGTAAAAGGTGGATATGGTGCCTAACTCAGCCCTACAAAATCAGTTTGTAAGGTGAGGTTTGCACCCCACTTATATATGATAGTTTGATCTCATCTCTAGTCAATGTGAGATCTCTTTGAATTTTTTGTTTATTCTATTCCTGAGTCTATAAGTAAAGTTATGACTAATCCACATTAGCGATAGGTGATGTTAGATGAGATTATTACTTTACAAAACTAGTGGCACATAGGATTTATTCTAATTAACTTCACAAAAGACTATTGTTGTTTGTTGATGGGTGTATATAGTGGAGGTTGGACTAGATGGTAGCATTGATCGATTCAAAGCTCGTTTGGTATTTAACGGATATACTCAATTTTTTTGTCTTGATTATGGAGACATTTTTTCTCATATGACTAAGATTATTTATGTTCGCCTATTTTTGGCCATATTTGATGTTCATCATTGGTCACTTCACTAATTAGATTTTAAAAATGTATTTTTATATGATGAGTTGCAAGAAGTTTATATGGATCAACTTTAGGATTTGCTACTTCTAGAGATCCTCATCTTATTTGTCTCTTATGACGTTCCTTTTATGCCTTGAAGCAATCACCTTATGCTTGGTTTGACCACTTTAGCTTGTCTCTAATTTAGTTTGGTATGATTATTGTGAAACTGACCACTTAGTTTTCTTCCTTCTTTCTCATTCAGCTTTTGGTGGTATATATTGATGACATTGTTATAATTGGTGATGATTTCTAAGGGTATCCAACGACTAAAGTCTCATATCCAGACAAAAGATCTTGGTTTGTTAAAATATTTTTTAGGTATTGAGGTTGCTCAATCTACATCAAGTATTGTCATTACCCAACGAAAATATGTTTTAGATATACTCACCGCGACTAGTATGCTTGAATATCATCCTAGTGACATTCTTAGAATCCTCACCTAAAACTTCTTTCGGGTCAGACGAAACCTTTTGAAGAGCCCAAAAGATATCATAGACTTGTTAGTAGACTCAACTACCTCATAATCACTAGGCTCGACATTACATTTATAATAAGTGTAGTAAGTCAATTTTTTAATTCTCCTTGCAATAGTCATAAAATTGTTTATTCTGATGCAAATTGGGTAAGGTAACATTAGACACACGACCTACTTCAAGATATTGTATTCTTGTTGGAAGTAATTTAATCTCATGGTAGAGTAAGAAATAGAATATAGTTTCCAAATCTAGTGTTAAAGGCAAATATCATACTATGGTGATAGTTACAAATGAAATTATGTGGCTATGGTAACTTTTTCAACAACTTCAGTTGAAAGACATTCAAGACACTAAATTTATTTGTGATAATTAAGTCACTTTTCATATTGCATCTAATCTATATTTTTAATGAACGAATTAAACATATAAAAATAAATTAAAAAAAATTAGTACTGATTTTGTTAGCTTTAACATTATAAAATCATTCAAAAAATCTAACAATAATTTATATTCGTAAAAGGTTTGGTATATATATATATATATATATATATATATATTTTAAATATGGCTTTACTATATGAATTGTAAATAAATAAATAATATATATTTAAAAAATATTTAAAAATTTTGGTTAAATTTATTTTCTTCACATATTTTATAAATAAATTAGTATGTATATGCTTATAATATACTATTCTAATATTTTCTACAAAACTAAAATAAAAATTATTTTAAATTCAAATATTAAAAATATAATTAAATAAATAAACTAAAATATAAAAAATTACAAAGCTAATATAAAAATGACAAAAGAACCATTTTGAATAAAGTTTAAAATAAAGTTTTAGCAAGTTTGAAAGTTTTGCTAAAGTACCACTATCCATGGAAAGGTATCTTAAGGAAAGAGAGATCTCAACCATACTTGTTAGTGGCACGTACTTCGCCTTTAATTTTCACTATAAATACTACTCCAATTTCTAGCTTTCGTTATTTGAAGTACAACAAACGTTTCTACTTTTGCTTTCTCTCACTGTGCAAACATGGGTAATTACATTACTAATGAATAATTAGAGATGCAAAATTCACATTTTGTGTGCATAAAAGAATGAACTAAGCTAGCTAATAGTAGATTTCTTTTGCAATCAAGAATTTATAAAGAAACGGAGTAACAAAAGTACCTTTCTGACTCAAAAAGAGTTTTACATGATCAATACACCAATAAAAATGAGGAATAACCATTATCTATTTTGGCACTTTGAATT
Source organism: Macrotyloma uniflorum (assembly GCA_016859785.1). Classification (NCBI taxonomy): domain Eukaryota; kingdom Viridiplantae; phylum Streptophyta; class Magnoliopsida; order Fabales; family Fabaceae; genus Macrotyloma; species Macrotyloma uniflorum. Next base: position 187,273 of record BDMB01000117.1, read on the forward strand.
AAATCAAAATAAGTAATGGTTTATAATTTATCTTTTATTTTAAAAATGAAAGAAAAAATTATAATTAATTGGGAATATAATATTCAAAAGTAATATAATATGTTACCATCTACCAAACAAATGGAGCAAAGACATAGGGATAACATAAGTCATATACTGGTTAGATTAAGGACTCACCAGAAATTGACAAATGATGATAGCAACGAGTGTAGATTCTTTGCAAAAGTCAAAAATAACCCATAATTTATACAGGGGATTAAAATTTATGATATAAATTGGGTGCTACAATAAAAAACAAAAGGACATTACTAGCAAAGAAAAAATATTTGTATGACAATGACACAGATTGGTAAATGCGTAATTTAATTCATTAATGTATTTATTATTATCCAAAAAATAGATAATTGTATATAATTTACATTTGTAATTTATTTTTAATTTTAAAATAATACTAATGATAAATTTGATATTAATATTGTTAAATAATCATTATTTTTTTTTCATATAGTCTGATTTAAATAATATAATTATATGTAATAAGAATTTCATTTTATATTTTAAATTAGAAGTGTTTGTCATCTTATATATAAAAAATATATAATATATTAGGTATAAAATTATTTTTATATTTCTGTTAATTGCGTAAGAATAAAAAAGTAATGAACATTTTTAGATAATATATAATTATCAATATAGTGTAATCAGTAATTTTAAAAATATTAATTATTAACTTTTATATATATATATATATATATATATATATTAGAAAATTTATCAATATTTTTTTATAAATTAAATTTAAAATATTAAAAAAACTATTTTTTGATGAATTAAATTTATGTAAAAATATAATGTATAAATAAGTTTTTACTATAATTCAAGCTTTAACTTTTTATTTATATTTAAATTTTAAAAAAATATTTATTAAATTATAGATAAATTAATCAATCATATATTGATAATGTGTGGTATATATAAAACAAGAAATACATGATAAAAAAATAAAAAATAATAAGATTTATCTCAAATTCTACCATATTTATTAATAAACTAGCTAATCAATCCTATAATATATTTTTAAATATTTTCAAAAATAGCTCACATAAAAATATAAAGATAATTCCGATCATAATCCCTCACAACCTAGTCTCAATTAAAATGAAATTTATTAAACAGCAGTGAGGGTAGTATAGTTGGTTATAATAACCCATCATCTCAATCATAGACAAGAAGTTCTCTATTATAAAATTTTTATGATTAAGATAGAAGACTATAGAGACCCTACAACATAAACTCATATTCACTCTTAAAAAATATGAATGAATGAAGCATGAAATACAGAATACATAACATACAATGCATAAATCGTTGTATATGTTAACTGATCAAATATAACTTAAATTTTCACACTATTAAGTCATTGTTTAGATTTATCAAATGACAAAGCATAAATGGATTTTCTCACTATTAAACTACTTTTTCAACTTCTCATAATACACAAGTACATCAAGAACAATCACAAATTCACATCAAGTTGTTTTTTTATCTTTTTTGAAAGATACTATAATTATATAAAACTTTTGGGTTAACCTCAAGATCTAATTCAATAATTTATTATATCTAACATTAAGAAAAAAAATAAACCTTCTATGTAATATTGATATTTTTCAATTATTAACTAAAATTATCAAGAACAATTTATGTATATGTATTAGTTGTGTAAATGAAGAACAAAACCAGTGTGGAAGCCATGGAAGGAAGGAGAAGCAAGGAATGAGGATGAAGAAGTTGGGAATTCACGCTATTTTAGAAAAGATCCCAAAATTAGTGGTGATATTCGTCACTTGATGCATTGTAACAAGATAAGACTCAAAGAGAATAGAGAATACTATAGCACAAGTTTGAAAAAACTCACAATTTTATTTCATATGAATATAATCTTCTTACAATGAGCAAAGTCTCCTATTTATAATCCAAATGAAATGTAAATGTAGTGACTATTCTAATTCCAAGATCATATGTGAAGCATGTCTCAAAAATCCACCAATGAAAGACATCTCCTTTGCCACATAAGCTAGCTCACATGGAAAGCAATAAGGATGTGTCATAAGCATGTCACAGATCAGCACATGGGACAACGCTTGAAGTGTGACAACCTCATGATGAGTTAAGAGCATAGAAAGCATGCTACAGATCAGCACATGCGACAATGCTTGAAGTGTGATCTCCTCATCATGAGCTAGGCACATGAAAAGCATGTCTTTCACCACACAAGAAATACGCCTACAAGGAGAAGTGCTATACACGGATCTATGTAATGAACAAAAAATATACCTATTTTGCATCCGTAACGGAATAATAATCTACCTATACATTATTAATAATTTCAAAACATCATAAAATATGAAACGTCCAAATACAAAGAATATTTAATTATCCATATAAGGTTTATCACTTGGAAATAAAAAGTCTTTACAAAAACTCATAATAAATTGAAAGTGGCAAATTATTCAGCAGTACAAAATTAATTCCTCTTTAAGAGAAACTTGAAACTATTGTTTAATTTTTACCTGCATTGCTATCTACTCCCGTGTCAAGACACGATCATCGCAGTATCAACAAAATCACAAACACAAATAGTAAGGGTAAACTAATGTAAACAAAACCAATCAAAATATATATAATTCATAAATTCATCCTCACAATCATTTATATAAATATATTCATATATTCAAACAATCATAGTCATTCTCAATCACATGCATTCATCACACTCACTCATTCACATACATCTAATATTCTAGACAGACTCTTCTGGAAAATTACATGGAGTTCTTAATCTCAAAAGCTAACACCTGGCATACGGTTACCGGGTCATAAACACAACCCCTTCAGAGTCTTTTTCACCTCAGGATTACACATCTATCCCCATTTTGGCAACCACACAACAGGGTGATTCCCACACACACCTATCAAAGAACTAATGGCTCCTCCCACCTAGTGATAAGTGCAGTCGAAACCTCCATCGACCTCCACCACATGGTACCCATGTCTATGTGACTAGAATACAATTGAAGTCTGGATACCTCCTTCAGAGACATTTAGAATTCCATATGTATACTAAAGTTATACCAAATAGTACCCCATGGTAACTATCTAGCTCACACACCACACACCTAATCCAATTCACAGTTCATCACAATCTCATAGACACACTTGCATCTTAGGCACACAATCATCACATCTCATTGGTACCACTGCCATCACAATCTCATTGGCATCACTACCATCACAAATTCATTGGCTCCACTACCATCTATATCTTATTGACACCACTTCCATCACAAATTCATTGACATCATTGCCATCACAATTCCTTGTGACCTCAATCACAATTCACATCATTATCACCAATCCAATTCCAATCACAATACATCACCAAATCACATAACTCAATAGTTTAATTATACAACAAATATCTTATAACATTTTATCATATTTCACACATATACTCTTTTAATACAAATTAGAAAATGAATGATTATCCAAAAATAATAAACTTTCGCTCAAACAAAAATAACTTAAAAAACGTTTCGCTCATTCTCACAACATGATCTTTAATCACTCAAAAATTCATATCTTAATATTTACACATTATTTTCATGTGAAATAAAAACCATTGATTAGTTAACATTTACGGCTAAAACTTTTATGAAAAAACTTTTCCAAATTCGTAACCAAAACATCCCAAAAGGGGTTCGTAATTTCGAAACGAATAAATTTCGTGACAGCTTGACCTTTAATTACGAAAAAAATCGTATCTTGAGTTATACATATCCTTTTTACGTGAAATAAAAGCCATTAGTTAGATAACATTTAGGCCTACAACTTTCATGAATATCACCTTCTGAAATTCTAAATAAAAACAAACCAAATCACACTTTCACATATGAAAATCAATATAATTCTCTTCAATATCACATAATAACACATTAATACATATAATAATCCAATCAATCATGAATAATTTTTGTTTAATTAACTTCCCTTACCTTTAAAGGATCTCAAACAAAATTCTATTCGGATAGAATTAATCTACTCTTCACGCTCTTTTTCCCGGTGTTTTCGGATTCTCAAAGAGATAAGAATTGAAAGAGAATTCTTAGAAAGAATTAAGAGAAGGAAAATTAGGGTTTTCTAAAAATAAGAGTGAAAATGAGAGGATTAGGGTTAAATAGGATACTTATAATCTCCCTCATTCCTAATCAAATGGGCTTAGGGTTTACCAAATATAGGGCCTTTACAATCTGCACCTACAATAAGGAATTGAATAAATGAATTTACAAAAATAATAGAAATGGAAAATAAAGAGAGATTAAGAGAAGGATCCAAGGTGTCCTTTTTAGTCATGCTTCTAGTGATCCTTCTAAGGTATCCTTATTCATTCTCCTTAACTTTCATGGTTTCATCAGTATGGGTAGAGTATGGACATTGGAGTGAGATATGGTTTAATATAATTTATGCCCCCAACGTCGGTTCTCAACTTCAAAATGGCTGAGTATCAAAGAGAGTGGGACTATCATGTTCAAGAGTTAATGAGGCTTAGAGACGAGTTGAGAAATTATTACATCAAACGTCCAAAACAAGGATCCATAGAGATTGATTAGGATACTTCTCAAAATTTGGGGTTGACTGTCAACATCAGATGCCATGAGAATAACCAAATGCAAATTTTGTTGAATAGGTACCATGCAGACTTCAATGCTCGTCATTCAGTAGAAATCACAACCTTCCTTTATAATCTTCCACCATATGCAACTTATGTAAATTTATCTGATGAATGAAAGTGCTTAAATTGTACAAGAAAAAAAATCAATGTTGACAATTTCTAGATTCAATTATACATGTGTAGAGCAAATTTAGTTGATATTCTTCATCATGCATTATAATTTTTTTTTAACCTTATGGTTACCATAACAAGTTTTCACATCGTGTATCCTTCGTATCAATGCATGGGTTATGTGCAATCAATGTTTTTGCCAACAATGAGATAATTCAAATACTTGAGACATTTTTTGACATAAATGGCTTAGTGTTAAAGACGTTGCTCAACATAGTATGCAGAAAATGAATGTAAGACAAAATATGCATAATTGGCATTAAGCTTATGATTATGTGTTGAATCGTATGAAACTCTTTCTCATTAAATCGTGTAGCAGAAAACCAACGTCCTACCTAAATTTCAATATCTTTCGAATAACTCATCGAATACTCCACCAATTAATAGGTTTTGTTCTTCTCCTCTTTTCATATTTCAATTACTCACTATCTATCGAGTTGATAAGGTTTGTTTTGTCATCAATGTCGGTTTCAACATTACCCATTCTTGATTTTGTAATGTTGATTTTAACATTACTAATTACACCTTATTTTTCATTTGTTAAAATGTTTTTTAATATGGTTGCATATAAAGAAATTTAATCACTAGGAATCAACTATTGTAATGGATTAATACGCTAACACTATTCGTTTCATGTTCGATTTCCAGAATGGGGTCTCGTAGGAAAGTAACCCACACAATCCCTCAATTGAAAAAATAAAAAGGGCGTACACAATCATCTAAATATAAACAAGGGTCCAACAGTGAAGACAGTGTTGATGTTCAACACACTTCGCTTCTGCAACTAGATAGAAGAAAACTTCAAACACGTCGGCACAAGACAAATATATAGAACTAGTGTCTCAAAACTTTTTATGTGAAAGAAGGGTTGATCTAAAAGTGGGAAAATATGCATAATTTACATCTGAATTGAGTAGAAGAACATGGAAGATGTTGGCCGAACCACAGAATAAACTCAATGAAGATACTGTGCATGAATTTTACGTTAATGCATACAACACTACCAACATAGGCGCAAATCGATGTTCATGGGTTAGGGGTTCACACATCAACTACGATAGGAATTCAATTTATGCATATCTAGATCAGCTTCTCACACTATTTGAGGATGGTATGGACACTTACATGAGAATGTAAAAAACAAATGACTTCAACCCCCATGAAGTGACACGTGTATTACGCATACTAGGACAAACATATTAGGTTGGTACAACTGGCAATGTATAATGCATATTTAGAACATAACAAAATAATAATATGAAGATAAAAATATTAAGAAATGATGTTTTATTTGCCTTTATTTTTCATTTCGGTGAGATTTCTCTTATTTCAGAAAAAATGTTGTCCTTATTAAATAAAATAATACAAATTATAAGTTTGTAATAATTTATAAACACATCATCCATTAAAAAAATTACATGATTCCTATTTCAATAATTTTTTTCTTATGTCTTCCATGGCGATCAATACACATAAAAAAAATGTATGGAAATGTTTTAACTCTCTTAATTTATCCTTAATACTTGTTTTACTTCTATGCTATCTTGAAAGGAGGGGATTTGAGGGGAGGATTGGCAAAACGACCCTCAACTAGTCCCTTTGCTATTATTTTATACGCTGCTTCGGTAAAATGGGGTCCATCCCAATTTATATACTTTGAAGGATCGGTGCAAACTGTTGCACCATCACTTCCACAAAATATTTCTGCACTAAGATTATAAGGTTCACCCTTTCCACAACATGCTTTAAAAGTCTGAGTCTTATTGGAAGAAAAACCTGCATCACATAAACCGATGAGCATAATAATAATACATCGAAACCAAATTAGCAATAGCATGTAACTATATATCATGCATCTAACAAAGAAAAATAAAAACACATGATACCATATTGTTGTGGTGCTTGAAAAAAACGCTTAGCCGCTCCATAGTAATCGAAATATGTTATCATGTGGGTTCTTTTGTTTTAATGTCTTTATATCCTTTTTGAGTTGCTTATTATAGTACTTGATGAAAGCATTGTAAGTTTTTAAGCATCCAAATCGATCATAGTCATGTTTCTGATCACTTCTCACGATTGCCAAAACAGCAGAGTTGCATCCAATTGGAAAGTTCCCTAGTACTACTAACTTTGTTGCTCCTTCCTCTATTAATTTCTAGCAAATAGAAATAAAAGAAAACTCAATTTTTAATTAATCATATTTGAAATCCATGTTTAATTGAGTTATTAAAATTGAAGTTGACATAAATTTGATGTAACATACGGAGGTGGTATTGGTAATTGATTCGACAATGGGTAGAATCATTTCCCAAAGTTTTGTAAAATTTTTATGTGGGATGATTGCATTAATGTCATTCCCACCAATCTCTCCCACTAGGAACAATGAGTTTTTGAAGTAACTAGCACACTCTGTCATAAAAGGAATAAACATTGTTAATCATATTTGACAGATTTTGAAATATTTGACAGAAAAATTATCACAAAAGTTTTAGTAAAACCTTCTTTGCTTTGACAAAGGGATGGTTTGAGATTCTCAAACCATTCAAGTTGAGCACTCAATGAATAAGCAGCTGCCGGTACATCGATTCCTTTTTGTTCGAAAAAGTTCTTATTAAGTGCAGTTGAACCAGCAAATGCGAAATTTACTCCTTTCTTAATGCATTGTCCTTTTGTGAGATTTAGATAGGCTGGTAAAAGTGGTATCCCATATGCCTCAGCTAAGTAAAATGATCATAGGTTAGTGTAACGGGTGCTAAGATATATTTCACTTCACTAAAGGAAAATTATATTTAGACTATTGGAAACAAAGAACGAAGAAAAATACCTATGAAATCTATGATTAGTCTTCCATTAGACATACGTCCAGAAGGATGTTTAAAGTATGTTGAACCATAAGGACTATTGTTTGGCATAGGCGGGCAATGAAAAGCAGCATTTCCAGTGTCACTTATTGAGTCACCAAAGTTGAAAATGGCTTCATATGGAAGATGATCGACATTTGAAACAACATTTCCTAACAAACTACAAGCAAATATTATCCCAAATAGAAAGAAGATTTTCATAATGTTAATCTAGGTTGGAATAGAGAAACTTATATTTGATGATGCTTGCTTAGAAATAAGAATCGAATGGTTTTTATATTGTCACCCGCACTGTCCCTTCTTTTGGTCAAATATCTGTCATTTTAGTTTTGACATGGTCATAGCTATTATGATTCTTAAAAAAGTGTGTAACAAGCTGTAGTATAAGATATATTTTTAAGAAAAACATGTCATATTGGTTTGTCATTCCTTATTTATTTATTTTTTTGCACTTTTTCATTGGATCGTGTCTACCACTAATTTTAAACATCTACATTGCAAGCATAGATTGTAAAAGTTTCTATATATACATATATAGAAAATATTTTTACCCCGTAATATATTATTTCTATACTGTAATTATACTTTTTAGAATAAATTTAAAAACTTTATCTTTATTATGTTCAAAGGGTAAAAAAATATATACTACAAAAGATAGATAGATATATATGTAAGACAATATCTATGAAAAAGAAAATGTAATTTAATATTGGTTAACGTGACACTTTTCTTTCCTATCAATCTCCATCAACAAATTTAGTTGACTATCTTTAAAAGCATCTCTTTTTAATTTATTTTTTTATTTTACACTAAAGTCGAGAGATAAATGTTTACTTAATGACATTAAACTTGTAAAAGAAAGATAAAAGTTGGTAATAATTTGGGTTGAATCTTCTAAATCCCAACCCTATGTTACTAATTACTAAACAAATAGGTGTTAGGTCTTCTCCCTTGTCATTTTACATGTTTGTTTAGTTTCAAAGGGTTGGGAGAAATACTATGGGGACACAATACATGAGGAGTTTGAAAAACGACTCTTTAGATTAGCGGTTTGCATCTTTGAGTACTGTGTATCACCATTTATGGTAAGAGAGGAGGAGTGGAGAATGTTTCTTGTATGAATGCTTCAAAGAATTGAGGATAAAGAAACAACATGGAAGTCTTCAATACAATTTTTTATATGTAATTAAAGTGTTACTATTGCTTTTTAAGATCTTGGGATCCTGTTTTTATAAATTTTTTTATGCTTTGAAAGTCAAGTACTTCCAAGTCTCACTATTATGATGATGTTATATTGTCCCATTATTATTATTATTATTATTATTATTATTATTATTATTATTATTATTATTATTATTATTATTATTATTATTATTATTATTATTATTATTATTATTCAATACAGTAAATTATTGTATATTGATTGATTATTCACCTATGGCTTTTACTATTTATATTTATCCTATTTACGTGCATTGTGCTTATAATTTGAAAATAAATTATATGCAACCCTTAAGTGTCTCTATGATTATGTTATATGGTCTCATTATTATTGTTTTTCACTGGCTTAAACTATTGTATATTTATTATGTATTTTGTATTTTTTTAGAATCTTGTAAATCATGTTTGTTAGAACCTGGATGGTCTATTGGATAATATGCACACAATATGTTTTGATGATGATAAATGAAAATAAGTTTTGAATAAATCAAAGGTTAATAGAAAAGCGTTTATAAAATAATTATCTTATAATTGGTAATAACGCTAAATGAAATGTCGCTTATATAATATTCTATAAATATATAAGAATAGTATATCGTATAACGGTTAGTTGACTTAATATGGAAATCAAGTATTGAAATATTATTTGAAAGAATAAAATGAAATATTATATGAAGATTTAAATAAGAAGTTATAGAATCAAATATATCATCTCGTAAATAAAATGAAATATTCCGTCTGTTATAAAAAATATATATTTCGTATTTGCATTGTATTTCCTTTTAATAGGTGTTATCAGATCAAGAGTTTCCAAATAAGTATTATTGAGAGAAAAATCTTAGTAACCTGACACATGAAGATATTAGAAGATTATCATCAGAATATCTGAAGAATATTAAAGTTGAAGCTGAAGATTTTTCTACAACGGTCATATTTTTGAAAGCCTATAAAAGTAAAGGATGACAAAGGCAAAAGCACCAACCACAACACAACAGTTACAACGATTACAATCATATACAAGCTGTTAGAAAGTTTAAAGAGAAAGTCATTGTTATATTCTTCCATAGTGAAGATAAAGTCTCAGTCAGGAGAATCTTATTGTATACCCTCTCTGTGAAAGTTTTCCTACAGTCTTTACTCAAACACTATTCTCTTTGTATCCAGGAGTGCCAGTTAAGAATACTTGTAGTTCTTAGTCTCAGGGGGAGATTAGAACGGGATAGCCAGGAGTGGCTTAGTGTACTCGTCGTAGCCAGGAGTGGTATTGTGTATTCGTTTTTAATAGTAGAACCCTTTAAGAGTTTCTTAAAGGAGAACTAGACGTAGCCCAAGAGTTTAGGGTGAACTAGTATACCTCGAGTTCTCATAAGCTTACTTCTTCACCTACATAGTATCCACCCACAAAAAAAATTAAAGGTGTGGTGACTCTATTCAACCCCCCCCCCCTTCTAGAGTTAACCTGCTTCTTCACATAACTGAAAAGTCGACTAAAGACAACCCGTAAGTCTCACTAGAATTACGGTATAAGTACTAATTGCTATTTCTTTCTTGTGATGCAACATCAACTATTTTGTTTTAGTTTAATAAGAAAAACTATTAGTTAAGATTTGATAACATTGTTTTATTTTAACATACAATGTGCTATTTAACATGGAAAAAAACATTATTAAGTCATATACCTTTGAATGTGAAAAATGATGTAAAATCTAGTGTACAATTAGAATAATGATAAAGTTTGAATTAAATAGAATCTTAACGTGAGTATTCTTCTATAAAATATATTTTATATTGTAAAATCTATTATATATTTTACATTATTTTGAAAAATTATTTTCAACTATGTTTAAAGGAACTAAAGTTAAAATATACTTAAGAAAACATCATAATTTTGAATTTGAGAGATTAACAATAAAATTAAATCACTTTTTTTCCTTTAGAAAAAAAATTATATTGTTCTTTTTCTCATCGCAAAGCAACAATGTATAATGCATATTTAGAACATAACAAAATAATAATATGAAGATAAAAATATTAAGAAATGATGTTTTATTTGCCTTTATTTTTCATTTCGGTGAGATTTCTCTTATTTCAGAAAAAATGTTGTCCTTATTAAATAAAATAATACAAATTATAAGTTTGTAATAATTTATAAACACATCATCCATTAAAAAAATTACATGATTCCTATTTCAATAATTTTTTCTTATGTCTTCCATGGCGATCAATACACGTAAAAAAAATGTATGGAAATGTTTTAACTCTCTTAATTTATCCTTAATACTTGTTTTACTTCTATGCTATCTTGAAAGGAGGGGATTTGAGGGGAGGATGGGCAAAACGACCCTCAACTAGTCCCTTTGCTATTATTTTATACGCTGCTTCGGTAAAATGGGGTCCATCCCAATTTATATACTTTGAAGGATCGGTGCAAACTGTTGCACCATCACTTCCACAAAATATTTCTGCACTAAGATTATAAGGTTCACCCTTTCCACAACATGCTCTAAAAGTCTGAGTCTTATTGGAAGAAAAACATGCATCACATAAACCGATGAGCATAATAATAATACATCGAAACCAAATTAGCAATAGCATGTAACTATATATCATGCATCTAACAAAGAAAAATAAAAACACATGATACCATATAGTTGTGGTGCTTGAAACAAACGTTTAGCCGCTCCATAGTAATCGAAATATGTTATCTTAACATGTGGGTTCTTTTGTTTTAATTCTTTATATCCTTTTTGAGTTGCTTATTATAGTACTTGATGAAAGCATTGTAAGTTTTTAAGCATTCAAATCGATCATAGTCATGTTTCTGATCACTTCTCACGATTGCCAAAACAGCAGAGTTGCATCCAATTTAAAATTGGAAAGTTCCCTGGTATACCCCTATTTCTATCTATCTAAACAATTAACATTTTCATATGTGAATACAACTACAATTTTGAACCATATACTGCACCAAAATGTAGCTAAGCATAGGGACTATACATGTTTGCGTGATTTTTTTTACAAGTTTACTTGAACCAACAACATACTCAAAGCGAACTCATTCACATCTTCACACCTGAGAAATTTTTAGATATTGTAGTTTGGCCTAGAGATACCCCTGATTTCGCACATGAGATAAATGATGGTGATGGAACAAAAACAGTTACTGTGCACCACAAAACAAAGAACATCAAGGTTAGCTAAGTGATGAAGAACAAATTGAAGGTGAATTACATATGCCATAGTATTATTGTAATGTGACAAAGAGAGTAGTTTACTTTGTTAAAAAAACCAAATACTTTTATGGGTAAGTTGTTCACAAAATGTTGTTTTGTTTTGTAATGACCTTTTCATGTGAAGTTCATAAGTAAATAGTTAGTATTTGCTTATAAGTTTTCCAACTTCCTAAATCTCAAGATAACATTACAGTCAACTATATGCCAAATCTCCTTTTAATCATTCATTGAAAAATTTGACCACCAATTCATCAAATTGAATGTTATACTAACCATAAATAAGAGGATGTAATAGATGTTAGGTTATGGTATAATAAAACATGTGTAGATATTCTGTTAACCATTTATGAACATAATTAACCCATTTATGAACATAATTAACCACAAAATTACATATAATTAACTATATTGTTTAAATCATCATTTTTGTCGTGTCAACTCACAACCACATTTCTTTATAACTACAAATGAAGAAATTCAATGTTTTACAAACCATAAACTACAATATCAAAGATGTGGCCTATCATGTTTCATTGAATCATGTCCAAATTTTGCATTAATCATTTATGAACAAAATTAACCACAAAGTTACACATAATTAACTATATTGTTTAAATCACAAATAAATAAAAAATTGCAGTGCCAACTCACAACCACATTTCTTTATAACAGAAAATGAAGAAATTCAATATTTTAGAAAATCATAAAATACAATATCAAAAACTTGACATATCATGTTCGTTGAACCATGTCCAGATTTTGCATTAACCATTTATTAACATAATTAACAGTAATGTTACACATAATTCACCACATTATTTAAATCACAAATAATGAAATTATTCTAGTAAAAACTAACAACCACCTTTGTTACTAACCGCAAGTTATGAAATGAAATCTTTTACTAAACCTTCATTCACTAACAAAAATTTTGCATGTCATCATTTTTTTGCATCATGTGTAAATTTTCTTATAATCAATTTTGTCTATAATTAACCACAACGTTCTACATAATTATCTATATTCTTTAAAGTACAAATAACTAAGTTGTTCCAATGAGAAATGACAACCACATTTGTTTAAAAATCTCAAATGATCAAATGAAATATTTGACAAAACATTAAATACACTATGATAAGCTATGCTAGTAATCTTTCTTTGCAACATGTGTAAATTTTCTTTTAATCAATTTTGAACATAATTAATCACAGTGTTACACATAATTCACCATACTATTTACACCAAATTTGTATATGTACACTACATTGAAGAAAGGTCCACATTGCACCCCATACAATGAACCATTACCAAAAATGTTGTTGTATGGATATTTCAAGTAACAACATCTATAAATGAAAACTTAATTGAATATATAGTACATCATATCAGGTACTTTAGTCAAGTTATCTACAACTTTATCATGAAAGAAATGATTAACCATACTTAATAAAATGACAAAAACAAATTTCTTTAACCCTAAACATATCATTATAATTGTTTGTTAAACCCTAAACTTATCCAAAAAATAAACTAAAACTACATTTCTTCCCTTCCAAATATTTCAAGTCTAGTGAAATTTGTGTTTTAGTCAAAATCTTATGCTTCTCAATATCATTTCCATGCAATACTCAATGACAAATGTACTTTTTACAAAACTTGGAAGTCTGACCCTAAAGGAGACATTATGAACAAATCAGAGTAATCTACATAATAATTTATTTATACAACAAATTAAATAATTCATACAATATTACTCTTGCAAAGTCTGGCATGTCAATCCATTCCAAGGTTTCACTTGGTCTCATATCTCAATATATTTTAACAAGTAGATACCAACATCGTAACTGCTTAATAATTAAATTATACTATATATAACTTAATTAATACAACCAAAATGCATAAATAACAAAAAGGGTATACAAAAGTAATACTAACATAGTTTGTTGTTAAGGCACATCGTCATTTTCAATGACTAAAGACTTTAAACATAAAAAAAAGTAATGCATTGACTACAAAATACGGTCATGAAATATTGATGGTATACTATGTCATACCATTTACTCATCAAGTCCCTTCACTCATGACCTGTGACAAAAGTCCAAAACAAAAAAAGAAATTATTTTCCTCCAATCCAACACATAACAGAACCAATGATAATTGAAAATTGTAGGAAAAAAACCTACACAATAACATTATATACCTTTCGATGAATATGGATTCATGAAATAAGCAAAATTGTTACTTCAAAAATGCAACACATACCTAAGTCCAAATGGATAATATAGTGGACTGGGTTTTTTTTGTTCGATGCTAACTTCTCAAAATCATTCTTGTTCCATATTTTATTGAACATTGCAACCATATTTATTTATGTTATTGATGACAATGTCCTAATGCATAACACATTGATAGAACCATAAATTAACATTTTTTATTTAACCAATAGCCTTATTTAAGTATTCGTAAATAACTAAATGAACTAAATTCCCCATAAAATATGTGTTGTAGCATAGTACAAGGATAGAGATAAAATGCTAAAAATAGTGTATTTTCAGCTTGATGATTGCTTCGTTCTTAGACGATATCTCTTAACTCAGTGCACCTAAAATCATGATTCTTGATGCAGGTTAAAATAAACATCTGAGGCTTTTGACAGAAACCGGAATCACAAGATTTGGTAAAGAAATGGATTTTTACCAAGCAGACAAAGACAGGTCAACTGCAAAATATGAAGACAGAGAAGTCGACCTTGAAGAAACTGAGCTCCAGGATACTGTGAAGCTCCAAAAATCACCAAATTTGTCTCAAATGAAAGAGGATCCATAGGGCTTCAATTCAAACTTTTAATGAAATGAATCGGACGTAAAATGGATTTTTGGCACGTAATTAAAGTGAACTCAACAGAAGTTGCAGCCAGCTGAAGGAAGCAAAGAACCACTTCCAGTAATCGAGGCCCAGTGGACTCGCCTGGGCCTCTAAAATCGCAAATCCAATTCCATTGGAAAATAAACTCAACCATCTGCAATTGAAGACTTGAATCACATAAAATGATGGAGAGATGAGGAAGCTACGCGCATTCTAAGTTAAGCTTGAGAAGCACACGAGCTGAATGAAGGATCGGGCCAATTCTGCAAGGGCCCACCCAATAAGCAGAAGTATACATCCTATAAGTAGATAGAACTTTACTTGTAATAGGGGGTAGAAGAATTATTAGCAAACAGATTCATGCTTTCAAATTTCAGATTTCAATTCAGTTGCAATGTGTAAGAATTCAGTAGTTTTCTTGATGTTCAAAGTAGCTTGTGTAGTTCTTGCATTTTCCAGTTTATCCAANTAGCTTTCTTTGTTCTTTCTCGCTTAGTTTCCCTTCACTGCATCCATTACGTTCATTTCCTGAATCTTTCCATTTTCAATGGTTTATATCGCACACTTTTCATCACCGATTAACTCTTTCATATAGTTCTTTTCACCGCAGCAGTAGTTCTTTTAAATTCTAAGCTTTTCAATTTTACAAATTTTTGATTCTTGAAAGTTTTTGAAGAACTGAATCATAGAGAATAGTCTCTTGGCATCTTGTGACGTTTGGGAACAGTTGAATGTCTTTCAACGGTGTAGAAACCAGTTTCAAGACTTAGCAAGATCCAGCACCATTCCAATTGATTCTCATTCTTTGAAACCTTTAAGTAGAGTAATTTCTTGCATTTTAATCCAGTTTTGCTTTCATCCCATCTTAATTCATAGAATAGAAATGTTTGCTGTTTTTGAATGTCTTTAGGAGATAGCATTAGATCAATTACAGTTTCGTATTGTAAATTTCATTTTAGATTTAAATCAGCTTTCAATCCTGCATTAGTTCAATTTCACAACATAGCTTCATTTCCATTTCAGAAGTAGTTTTTGATTTTGCATTATGATTAGTTGATTGATAATTCAGATTTTGCGTTGCACTCTTAAATCAGTATCAGTTCATTTCTAATTCTGCATTCTTTCATTTCATTATATCACTTCATCGGAAAAATCAACAAAAATATATTTCAATTCTTGCATTGCATTGTTTCTGAATTTCAAGTCAGTTTACTGTTCACCTTACTCTGTCGTTAATTTGGTTCGAGTTCATTTTGAGTAGCATCACATACATTGACATGTTAGTTGCATAATCATTCAAAGAATTTAGATTAGCTTCATTAATTCATCACATTAGTAACATTGCATTCAATTTTAGTTTCATTGTATAAATCAGATTCAAAATTGTATGGTATTGTTCATTCTGCATAATTGAACCATTCATTTCGCATTGCATTTTAATCTTGAACCTATTCAATCTGTTTCAATTGCATTCAATTTCAATTTCAATTTTAATTTGTTCAACCATGGTAGTTTGATTCTGCACTTTGAATTGATTCATTTGCTACCTTGCATCATTACCATTCCTTCTCAATTTCAGAACTCTGCATTTCTGCATTTCAGCATCACACATTCATTTTACATTACACAATTTAATCTTTAGTTTCCTTCTAAGTTTCATAACTTCAGATTACAAAATCCCCCCTTAATCTCTTCCATCTCATGCATTTCCATCCTAATTGCATCATTCACCATACATAAAATTCACAATTACAGCAGCATCAACTCACATCATTTTCTTCCCCTCATTTAGTATTTGCATTTAGCCATACAGAATCAACAACATCGCTGAACTTGCTCCACGGATTGATATCCAGGGTCCTCTCCTATACCACATTAGAGGGGATTTAGGAAAATTGTTTGAGACAAACCACTGCGACAAAAGGTTTAATCACACATGTAAATAAACAACATGAAAACAATAAAATATTGAGTAAGACAATAATAATGAAACTAACAATCAAGAAGACTCACCAAAAAACTTGGACTGATCACATATTGGGGTCTTTTTCTTACTTTAACGAAGTAGCAAAATAGAATATCTACAAAAACACACATAAAAATCGTAAATCGATGACATGAAGAATTAAGATCTACTATTAAATATAAACTAACAATATTGTCAATTGAATTCCTAGGCTTCAATGACTAGACGTTTTGACAATTTAGGTACGCATTATACATATTAACCATAATCCTGCAAAATTTTCCGAATTACATATATTAAATAAGAGTATTACAACACATTATATAAATATATGAATCAATAAACTTATTCATTTTACTTCTCATTAGCACATCTTTGTACATAATAAGTATACAGATTCTCAAAGCTTTGCTTGAAATTGATACTTTGAGACCCAATTATCTTAACCTCCTCAATAGTTCATACTTGACCAACATTTTCCTTTAAATTATCAACAAATGCCAAATTATTCGTGTTTGTCATTATCTATTTCAATAATTTTATCTATGCTTCCAAATAAGAAATCTTCTTTTCCATGTCTTCATTCAATATTTCAACTAAAACTTCATGCTCCTTCTCGCTATCATTAACAAAAACATAATCTACAATTAGTCAACAAATTTTAATGAATTAAAATAGGACGGAAGTATATATGTCTATCATCAAATAATTTATTACGTCAAAATTTAAAAAATAAATAAAAAATAACTATGTAACTCATCAAATTATTTGAAAATGTTAATTTCACATTTTTACTACATTTGACTAGTTTAGCACTATCAATTATACAAGAGAAGGAATTTTTTTTTTCCAATACCATGCATCGATAAATGATAAATTATCCATGTCTACAAAAAATATGTTACAAAATTATCCATTTAACCAATTTAATATTTTTGTTACAAAACAAATTCATATGCATTATTTAACAAAATATATATAAATTAACTATAAAAGAATGACACATCCAACTATGTGAACTTGTGCATAATTATTGTCCTCCACAAAATTTATAAATTCTCGATTTAATCTTTCAACTAAAAATTCATACACTACTTAGCCCAATTTTATGAATTAAGACTCTCAATCTCAAACACTAATTTAATTGCATCTATATTGATAACTTGAGTAGATTGCTAAAAATATAAGACAAAAAAATAATAAAACTATATACACCTTATAAAAGTCATCAATTTCATTAAGACTACTTAGTTCAACCAAAACTTGAATTATATTACTTATGCTCATTTCTCGACCATTAAACAAATGTTTGACACAACTACTACAACCATGTTGGAGACTATCTACACATATAGGTTTACCAACAACACACAAACTCAATGACAGAGAAACATCTAAAGGTGTAAATGGAACTATTTTTCTTCTAATCCTTAACCTTCCATTCTCCCTCACCCAATGATTAACTAATTCTCACAGTAGCACATCAGATAGTTTTATATTTTCCTTAACTCACATAACAACTTTGAATGGTGTATTTCCAATCATTTTCGTTTGGTAATCAATAAGTGTGTCATTAACCTTGACCAAACACTTACGATTCAGTACACATCTAACACAAATACGAAAATCAAAAGTAAAACTATGTTTTTTTTTTAAATTAACATACCTTTATAGCATTAACATTGGAAGCAATATTTCTCTTAAGATGTTTTTTTGAGCCCATCTCCTTACTTCTAAAACAAACTCTACATCAAAATATTAAACTAAACATCATCATCATCTATCCAAATCCATATTTTTACCTAATAACATTAACACTAAACCAAACAACATCTAAGCTAGTTTGATGAATTTTTGGCATACATTCTCACTTAACCAATCTACAACAAAGTTAACCACAATTTACAAGAAGGATAACCACACTAACGAAAACAGCATCTTATTTACTTTCATTAATTGTGCAAAATCATTATCATTTATCCTATCCTACAACAAGATTAACCACAAGTTACAATGTACTTAACCAAACTAAACCAGTCAACATCTAAGCAAAAAATTTAACCACAACCTACGACATCTTTAACCACACTAAAGTAGATAACATCATGTAAGCTAGTTTCATGAATACAACAATAACGTCAACCACAAGTTACATAATAGTTAACCACACCTAACCTACTTTCAAGATTTCTCACACACTTTCTCAGTTAAAAAGTCGATGAAGGTTTAACCACAACTTACAACATACTTCACCACATAAAATAAAAAAGCATCTAATCTAGTTTCATGAATTCTACACACATTGTCATTTAATCAAACTAATTGCAAGGTTATCCATAAATTATAACATAGTTAACCACAATAAATCAATCAACATCTTAACTAGTTTCGTCATTTATGTACATACATTGTCATTTAATCAAACTAATTACAAGGTTAACCATAAATTACAACATAATTAACCATAATAAATCAATCTATATCTAAGTTGTATTCATGAATTATACACACATTTCAATTTTAACCAAGCTTACATAAAGGTTGACCACAATTTACAACATATTCAACAATAACAAAGAGTCCACATTGCAACCCATACAATAATAAATGGTTCACATTACACCAAATACATCATCTAAGTACATAGATTTTCATTTAACAAAAAAATAGTAACGTTAACCATAATTTACAAAATAATTAACCAAAACAATTATGTACATTATCCTTTCAAATGATGAACAATTATCATTTCAAAAGAAGTCTAAACATTACCTTATTCACCAATGTGACTCTACTCAATGACCTTGAAAAGCCACACTATCAGCCATCAACCACTACCACTATCTTCGAAAACCAAAAACGTAATTGTTGTCAACAAAACACACAAAACATAGAAGACCGTTGACCACAACCGTTGTCAACCTTAAAATACAAAAACAAACAAGGCCCCACATAACAGTACAAAAAATTTAACAAAGAAGGAGGAAAACGTTTCCGAATGAAATACGAGGAAACACACGTATTAACATACTTGAAACATTAACGAAAAGACACAGGCAATGCTCAATCACGTCACGAGTATTATTCGGGTGTAATAAAAAGTTAGGGGTACCAACGCTCTAAATAATATAAATTGAAATGCCTTACGCAACTTCATTAAGAATTTTGGACAAACCTCTATATATATATATATATATATATATATATATATATATATATTCCAATAATCCATATATGTCATCAACGTCAATAAATATTTATAAATAAAATCAATTACATCCTTTCATTCTAATCCAAGAGTTAATTTTTTAATAATTTTATAATCAATATTTTATTGAGTCTATATAAAAGTAAGCATACATGGATACATGAATACATAACAAGTACGGAAATAAGTATTAAAAAAATACATTACATTTTTCATTCTAATCCAGGAGTAATATTTCGAAATAATTTTATAATTAATATTTCACTGATTTTATATACAAGTATGGATTTATTGATACACAGTAGGTACTAGGTACCTGCGCGAGTGCAAAAGAATATGTATTAATATTGTTTTGAAAAGCGCATACGAAGCTCTATCTACTCATTATCATCCCTAATCTAAATTGCGAATAAAATTCATAATGAATAATCTTTAAACGACCTTGCGGTAAGCCCCACATATACACAGATCTTACAATCAATATGGCCCACAATGATTATGGCATTAAAAACTGTTCTCTTAATAAGAACGCTTACACCCATAACTGGCAAAACGTGAGAAAACAGGCCTGAATAACCTACTTTCCTGAAACATATATATGACGACGACTATACAATGTAATCGAGTTTATGTGTCTATCTTGAGAAGGGAATTCAGGGAAGTACTATTGAATCGCTGAGCAAGACCTCGAATCACAAGAACAATAACATCCCGAATGTGTCGGGAGTGCACCATCAAGTCTGCTTCATTCTCACTGTCAACTACAATCTTAAGACGGTGTTGATCATTCCTGAAAAGCTCCACCTGATAAAATACAAGAAAATCAAGGATAAGATAATCTGAATTAAAAATTATATAATGGATCAGGGAAAATCAGTTTTCCAAGTCACCCAAACATACATGAAAGGGAGGGGCATAACTTCCACGAATTTCTGTAGTTGGAAAAGAAGTCTTCGTGGCAGGCTTTACCACCTTGACCCTTTTCCTGTTAATTTCAAGGATACGTCTCTCATATGTGCCAACCGATGAAATCTGAGAAAAATTATGACAAAAATTGGTACCAGTTCCTTTTGGGCTTTTCCACCACTTAAAAATGAATACATAAACATCAGAAGACTATAGAGTACCTTTTTTGAGGCTTGGTCTTTGTCACATAATACCTGTCACAAAAGACAATGAGCTTATGAAGGATTAAAACAAAGGTAAACAAAGCTATAAAATTTTAAATCAAAACTCAAACACAATGAATCAATGAGATACAGGAAGACTCCAAATGGAAGACATAGCAATCAATCTATCCAAAAAATTATTTTAACATTTCAGTTACGACAAAATGGTTTACTTAGCAAGGCTTGTCCTCCAGAAAATTATTAAAGGTTCCTACACACTGAAGTCACCATCAAATTGTTTCTCTTCCTGTATGATTAACTTATCATGAATAGAGGCTCATTAAATAAGGAGAGAGCGAGACGCACAGAATCTTGTGATTCCCAAAAATTTTCAGGTAGTAATAAAATAAGTGTGGGTGTAGTGTATCACAAGCATTTGTCAATCAACAATACATTTTCAACATGGTAAAGACAAAATATCCCACCTCAAACTTCACAGATCCAAGATCAAGATTGTGCTTCACTTCTTTAAGAACATCGGGCTCTGCATTGAATTAAAAAGCTCAGATACAATGTTATGTTCGGTCTACAAAATCCTATAAAAATATTTTAACTGAACAATTCCAAACTATCCATATCCGCAAACCAAAGAAGCAAAACTGCAAAAGACAGTAAACAAAATAAAGAAAAGATATTCTCCCATGGTTGTGGCAGTTAATGGCACCCAAGATGGAAAATCATTTTTAAGAAACCAATTTCAGTTTATAGCTTCACGCATTTATAAAAATCCACTTTTGAGCACCCTTTCTGACTCGCTCTTTTCTTATTTTCGTCAAACCACAAAAGTGAGAAACTTAGGGTTTCTCTTCTCTAATCAATTGCGATTCTGCAAACCGTTGAAGCTGCAGCCAAGCACTCCAGCAAGCCTTCTTCCCTTTACTTCTTACCTTTTTATTTCCTAGACGCTTGTACATGAGCACTAAATACATTGAAACGTGAGAAACATGAAAACAGAAGACTAGAACATACTATTTCCTAAGGACAACAAATGTCAATCTTTTCAACAAGAGGCACTGAAGGATCACACAAGACATTCAACACAGGGTTAGTTAGTACATGCAAGAAATAGGAATTGATGGGAATAGTTTGACACCCATTTTTACAGGTACCAATACGATGGATGAATTGTTGAATATTTATCGGCTGCTCATCATATATTGAACGAATTCAAACATTTAGCTAAAACTAAAAACGAACAAATATTTCAACACTCACCCTGGATTACTACATAATGTCGAAGATAATAATTTAACTACACAAAATATTTTAGCTTACCAACTGCAATTGGCTCTGTGGATACCGAAATTGATTGGCCCTCTACTCCATCCTCTCTTACAGGAGTATAGATGGCCACCAGTCTGTAGCCAACATCATCAACATTGGCTTCATACATTCTGCCAGTTTCTCCTGTAGTTTAATCATTCAAAAGAAAAAATAGTACGATTAATGAAGATACGTAAAAGTAATATATGAAATAAAAGATAAGGAAAGGAAGAGAAAACAAGAGACAACTGAATCCGTGTGTATTACACTGCAGAGAATATTATTTTTTTTACATAAATTAGAACAAGTTATCTTGAAAATGAGCAATTTAGGAGTTAATGTTTAACGAGAGTGCTTTTAAAAGTTTTTCTTCACATTACGAATTTCTACTAACACCTTATCAATGTCTGTGTATCTTCTTCTAAATTGAATTTTAATATTTCACATATGCCCTCAATGCGTGTCAAACACTCTTCAACCGTGTCACAATTAAAAATTAGTTTGGTTCAGTTTAAACACATCTTTGACACAACTTAAACACGATGCAGTGCCCCCAATGTACATTAGTCGTGTCCAAATGGTTTTGACAGAATCAATGCTCCATAGTTAAAAATAACTTCTTATAACAATATAATATAAATTGTTTATCAAAATTTAAAATATGATTTATTTGTTCAAAAATATATTTAATACAAATTTTAATTATAATATAACTTACATATTTGAAAGTATTTACCTTTTTATAGATGTTAGTTATATAAGATTAACATGTAATGTGCATGTGACAAACTAAAATACACACGACATAATTGTTATGGGTAGACTTAGGCAATTACTAAAATACACACTACATAATTGTTATGGGCAGAATTAGCCAATTACAATGGGTATATACGTTTACAGAAAAACTTCAGAGAAAGAAATAAATCTGAATTGTACTTTTTGACTTGTATTTTTAGAGAGATTATAGATGGTAGTTGTTAACAGCATAATTCAAATCAATTCAAATCTTCCTAATTCTAAGAAATGCAAATAAGTCTAATTAAAGGAACAAATTAAATGTTCCTAATTATATTTCAACACCCACTCAACATTGTACATGGTTACATATCATTCCTAGCTTGCAAGTAAGATCATAAAAGTGACATGTGAAAAGTCACTTTGTGAAATAAGCTAAGCTCTCATTGGAAAAGAACTTTGAACCTTCTAATAGTTTCAGTTCACCAGAGGTGCAACAATGAAGTCTACTGCTAAGTGGCAATAATGAAGCTACCCGTGATACCCTTAATTATGGTAATTAGGCAATGCTAAGATTAATATAATTATGGTAATTGAGAAAATATTTTCTTTAAAATTATTACTCACTATCATAAATAATACACATTGTTATGTACATGGACACACAGATTCGGTAATGTCTCTTACTTTCTCTTCTTCTCAAACAAGCATTTAAGTCATTTATGCGCCCAATTTTATTTTATATTTTTGAGTCAATCAAGAATATTCTTGAAACTAAGTGTGATCTCAAGTTTCATCCTAGTCGATTTTCACTCCTTTCTCAAATTCCAATAATCAAACAAGAGAAATGCTATCAGGCATTTTTTGTTTATCAAAAGATGGAAGTGCTAAAGCATCGTTATGTTATTTGGCATCCCAACTATATTGGCACCCCAAAACTCACTAAAAGAAAACCTATTATGCGGCAGAGAAGCTAACACAGTCTTTATTATCAGCTAAAATTTATTAGAAGTTACGAAAAATTTGTGGGTGTCACTTATTTAATGAATTAAACTCTTGATTTGTAGTTTTCAATAAACTTTGACCAAAGTAGAAAGCATTAGGTGTGTTGCTAGCACTCATCAAACTATAGGACAAGTTAACAAGTCAAAATGCACAATATTGTGGTGGATGCATCGAAATTCATTCATATATTTTTCAATATCTTTAACTGGAAACATATCAGTTTACGAAAATGATTTTGCATACCTGGTATGGAGATCAAGTCAGGACTTCCAACCATTGATCTAAGCCACTGAACTCTACTTTTGCCTTCCTTTCCACCACTGTAAATGCCATGAACAGCGTAGAGATTGGTATGAAATCCCCTTCCCTCAATCTCCAGCTTGTGAATTCTAGGAATTCCTAAGAGTGCACACATAATAATTACACACAAGGAGAATGCATGACAAAAGAAATGGCAATCATGTTTAAAACACTACACTCTTTATTATGTTGCAAATTACAAGTATTTTAGTTGGAAATGATAGGATGGAGAATCACAGGTGGCCCAATTTCAAATTTTCATCTGCAGAGTCATTGAGTATTTTCTTTGAGAAAGAGAAACATCTCTTTGATGAGAGTAACATAAACGGCCATCAAGTATTTCATAAGACAAATTCTTTGCTGGAACTGTATGTCCAAATAAGTAATTTAAAGCATCAACACAGCCACTATCAATGAAAGCAATTACCTGGCAATACAGGTGTTGTCTCAATGCATACTGCCTCACCTGACCTTCCAAACACATCAGTTACTGTACACTCACATTTTAAACGATGACCAATATCCTCTAGCCGCACCTTATAGGAGCATGAATTCTGATAAGGTAATGGATCATATGAAAAACTGTCACCCACCTCTGACGAAAAAAACCTGAAATATGTAAATGTGATTAAGTGATACATATAATCAGCATTTACTACAAAACATTGATGAGTTAGCAGCTAACATTATCCTGATAATAAAAAGAACTACCCCTAAATTTGTTACTTCTTAAAACACATATGTCGTCACCCAACCGCTTCATCATTTGGGAGAATTGGACATTGACATGATAGCATGGGATAGACTCTACTGAAATGCTCAAGAATACAGGTGAAAATAGACCAGGCGGGCCTAGCTTACCAAAGGCCTGTCTTTTTTATTAACAAGGACAGGTATAGATCTTTTAAAAAGCATTTTTAACTGAAAAAGGAAAGCTTTAGACAGGCTGACTTGTTTATTAATGATAAATATACATATATAATAATACATATTATATAAATATAATATCTATATCTATACTTATATATATATATATATATAACTTTAATATTATTAATAAAAAATAATGTATATTTAAAATTTTAAAAATGTTGAACATATGAATTTATGAGTGACCCAGTATCATTGATCAATATTTTTTCACACTTATAAATAATAAAAAATATCATCGATCCATATTTCCACTCATACTTAAAAGTAATAAAAAACTTATTAGTTAATATTTTCTAATGATAAATTATTTTAGTATAATAACTTTTAAGATACTTATTACAAAATTAATAAATTTATTATACACAATAAGTTATAATTAAATAAAAAAAAATATTGTGTGTAGACAGTTTACTACTTTCAATCAAGTATTTTAAATTATATTTTTTAATTTATAAAACTCAAATTTTATGTTATATTTGAAAAATTCAAATTCAGATTTATTTTAGTTAACTTATTAGTTATATGTTTTTTATTAAATAATTAAGATATTTTCAAGATTAAATTGTTATTTTTTGTAGAGATACTGATTGTATCTAATAGTTTAATAAAAATATCCGATGATTCTAATTGAAACTTTTTCTTTCTTTTCTATATTACTTTTTCCATTGCTTAATTATTTCATCTTATAAGATGAGAACCTATCTATGGTTTGTGTGTTTTTTTTTAAAATAATGACATTATATTTGTGTATTTGTGTGAAGGAATTTTTAGGAATTCAAGAACTGAGAACGTTGGCCTAAACAGGCTTTTAGGTCAGTCCAAACTTCTAAATAGGTAAAACTCAGGCTTTAATAATAATGACATGGGTTAGACTCAAGCTCACCAAAACTAGTCTATTTCCACCCCCTAGTCAATAGTATGATCCTTGATATACCCCACCCTCTTCAAAATTATAGGAAACTAGATTTAGGCACGTTCATTGTACAAAAGAAGGAAAAAATGTTAAATTTAGTATTTTTCTATTAATTTTTCGTCTGATACATGCTTTGATTCCCCTAGAGCAAGATCTTGGATTTTTATTCTCGTGTATGAAAAAGACCTGTTGAAAGAGCTAACCCCACCATGTAATAGACATTCCTGAATTAAACAAGATTGCCCCTTCATAAAGAATAGAGGATACCCATCATTGTAATAATTAACGGTTCCTCTAATTTACATAAATACATACAACTCAGTCTCTCATAATATCCATACGAACAATATTTGCATAATCTGTATAATTATGTTTTCTATTTTACTAAAAACTATTATTTTTTAAGTGGATTACTAATTAAAAAATGAAGAGACATGCCTGTCGATAGTGATAGTTCCTTTTACCCACTTGTTTGTTTATGGTACAGAATTTCATAATTACTTATTCTGATTACTAATTTTGTGGGTTTTTCATATTTTTTGAAAAGTACTTTAATTCCAGCTACTATCTTTAGTGTAGCAGCCACTCCAATCTGCTATCTAGTATAGCATTTATTTTTATGGTCGGCGGCTCTACACTACTATCTAAGATTAACTATTTTATAGTAAATGAATCTCCCCTGGGAAATAAAAATTAAATTTGTTAATTAATAAGAGAAATAACAGCATGCTGCACCAATGTAAACTATATCACCATACCATTGGTATCTTATATCTTTCTTGTACTTGCTCCAAACATGTCGCTGAGTCTCACTATTTGGAATCACTTCAACAGCTGTAAGAACATCACCTTCAACTGCCTTTCCAGTCAGAGCAAGCATCTCCACATATGGAAGCTCTAGAGGACAATGCAAGAACCAAACTTATTTTCCAAGAACATCTTCAAACTCTTGAAAGACAAAGTGCTTTGCTATTTAAAAGTAAATGCAATGTAAAAAAGCAAGGCTTGCCCAAACATGGACAATGGTTACCTGGGAAAACAATATTAGTTGGAGCAGATAAAACGAGTTCTCCCACAACTGAATCTGAACGAACTGGTGTGTATCTGGGATAAAAGGACTGTGTCAATTATAAGATATTTCATTCATATGCCATATCATGATGTCATACAATACAATCTAATCATCATATTTAAACTAACAATTAGGTCACCACTGCAATAATACTAGCACAAGCCCACCCACTAAGAAAAGAAGGCTGTTAACCCTAATTAAATTAAGAGTAGCAAATTAGGGAACTCCAAAAATTGCTTCCCCCAGAAGTCGATCATCTAATAATTTATACAGATATAAAGCAACAAGGACTTAACAAAGAAAAATCATTCCTTTCACACTTTCAACTTCAAGTTTAGATAAACTCAAATGTTTAGCATAGCATACAATGCACTATCTTCATGGTCACACATTAAAGGCTAAATGATAATGTAGAATAATTACCCAAACAACAATCGACAATTGTAATCCGAATCAGTAACTTCATAGATTTTAGAATTTGCCCCATTAACTAGTTCAATGGTTCCCTCATTATTTTCTCTATACCAGCTAAAGAGACTTTCTCCTTCATGTCCACCAAAATATTCACCTTCTCCAGAATAAATTCCCGAAGACAACTCTTTCACGTGTACATTAGAAACTACTGGAGGAGCTGCAAATTATTAGAGTGAGGCAATACAATGAGCTAAGTATCACAAATAATTTGTCAGTCAGGTAAAATAAAGCTAGAAGAAATGAAAATCTAAAACATAATAAAGCTTATCACATGCACACAAATTACAGTGGGCACACCCTACATTAGATGTATGGGAGCCAAGCTGTACACACCACCCACAACAAAAAATTCCAAACCATGTGATGAAAAGCTATCATCAAACAATGAAATGAACTTCAAGCGAAGAACCATAGAGATACCAGGGGAAACTGGGGTACTGCTAATTGCAATCAATGGCTCCCCGCGTTTGCCATCAGCTCGAGTAGGCACCCAATACAAAGCCAAGTAAGCTCCAACATCTTTAAGCAATGGTTTATACATTCTGTCATGAAAAGAAAAATAATTGCAAAATCCTCAACCTCAGGTATAGTTTTTTTCTCATAAAATGCATGAAACAAAATCACAGAACTTACAGCTCTGTCCCACATATTACAACATCAGAAACATTAGATATATCTAGCAGTTTAGATCCTTCAAGTTTATGCTTTGTCTGATACCAAATATACTCTCCAACCCCTTCATGTCCACCAAAATATTTTCTCAGTGGCATAAGCTCTCTGTCTTCACAGCAGTCGGGAATTACAAGTTCTATTCCCTTAGGATCCGCTGTCCACACAATATAAAGAAATTACATTAGGGATGCATACAAACACTTCACAAAACATTATAGAATTTAATAAATAAAATTATACCTCAAAGAAACTGTTGAAAGAGAGAAACAAGAAACATTGCCTGACGTCATAATTTATTACAAAGAAGAAAATACCATATTTATAGGGTGTGGGGTAGAAAATAAAGGGCCAGGCAACAAAAACAATTGTTTGATTTTAAAAATGGTTATGGTCATATGGGACGGCATAAAAGAAGGATAAAGTACAAGATGAAACTCAAATATTCTGTATCTCAGCATACTAAAGGACAACTTCTTTCCCATGCTAAAATATATAGGGAAAAACCCAAATCTCATATTGACTAGAGATAGTATCAAAATACAATATAAATAGGTGCAATCATCAGTATACAAACCGATTTTGTAAGGTTAAATTAAGTTTAAATCTACTTTCTAATATGATATCAAAGTTTATCCTAAATCTATTAAAAGGGTCACTAACCATGTTATACACATAACAAGTCCAATAATGCTAGAAGTGAGGGGGTTAGGAAAAATTTAAATCTCATATCGACTAAAAATAATATCAGAATATACTATATAAGAGGGAGCAATCCTCACCATACAAAATGGTTTCGTACGGGTTAAGTTACACTTAAATCCAATAACTACATAATTAAAGGGCACTGATAACACTGGTTGTATCTTAATTCCACCTAAAGCTAGGGCTGTTATTTAATGTTAACAAAGTAGGTACCACCACTAAAATCATAACATCTCTAATTTCAAGAGGAAAAAAATCTTACCAGGAGAAATCAGATCAGACACAATGCTCTTTGGGCTGCCTTTGGTTCCATCTTTGCGCACAGGAGTATAGATTATTTCAATGCACGCACCAACATCCTCAATAGTCAAATCGAAAAATTCTGCTAATCATAAATATTAATCATTTACTTATCCATCACAAATAAATAACACTTAACTGATAAAACAACAGTATAAAGTTACCATTGCTACTTATTTTCTCTCGCACACCATTGTCTTTTACCCTAAACCACTCATGGGTACAATCTCCTTGCTCCCTGAAAAGCAAGCAACAAAATTCTTAGTCAGGGAAAGTAACTAGGATGGATAAAATTAAAAGTACTAAAAGTAGAGAGACAAGTATAAGCAATGGATAACAGAAGCCTGACCCTCCAGTATACACAGAATTAAAGCGCAAGTGCTGCCCTTCTATCATTGATCCAAGAAATTCAAGAGAATGACAAGTTGGGGGACCTAAATTTGCAAAGTAAAAATAGCTGTATCATTAAAATTGTCTGACCCTGAAAGAATAAATATCTGAAAAAAAAATCTGTATGTCTTCATGAAAAATAGAGTTTAAAAAGCACAGTAATAAAATAAGAAATAACTAGTACCAGGTATTATAGGCCCAATTTGTTCAGACAGAACCATAGGTCCACGAGCCCAATCGCTTCGGACAGGCTCGCATGAAACAGAAATAAAGGAGCCAATGTCATCAATGGAGGGCATATACGATGCAGCAGTGGCACCCGCAATTTCCTTTTTTGTGCCATCAAAAGTGGTCTACATAAAGCAATAAAATAGTTAGTTGATCACCAAAATATTTAACTAACCAATTATAAATGATAGCATCAACATAGTAACTACAATAACACAAGGCATAGTAGACAAATGCACTATTTATGCCACAATTGTATGGCAACTACAAGGAAGCTTTTGTGTGGCCCTGCTTTATTAATCTACAATGGTTTAGATATGTTTACTTGACCCCCTCTTTCATGTTCAGATCATAATATATTAAGGAAGTTTCTGAAATTGAAACTAGAAAGATTTTATTTAAGCTGTCGAATGAGATAGCTCTAACCCATTTGGCCCTACCTAGTGCATGTGAGCTAGGGCAAAATGGCCCACATATATAAATGACTCATAGGGACAAATGGTTAGGGCCTACCTACTTTTAAAAAATAAAACAAAAGGAAGTAAAGACAGATTTTTCTTGTGATCTAGGTCTGACCCATGGGTCTTGAATTAAAAAAATTGACCTACTCTTTTAATACCCAGGTTGGAACCAAGTAGAAGATGTTCTGTCCAAAGCCAATTTGTAGATATTGTTGAAAATATGGGTGTAATTGTTTTCAATTCTCAATTATATTTTATTATAAGAGTTAATGGATTGTTTTAAGACTTTTTAGGGATAATTGTATTTATGATTTATTTTCAGATGAATAGGTGTAATTGTTTTCAGTTCTCAGCTATATTTTTCTTGTATTTAAAGATTGTGAATGTGAATAAAAATATAGCAGCAATTTTCAGCCTTAAAATTATTGAGTTCCTATAGATATTATGATTGACACTGGGTTGAAGATACTCTAGCCCAAACCAAATTAAAGAAGTTGAAGATACTTTGAATAAAACCAAGATGAAGACCCTTTTCCAGTCGAAATGCTTCGACTATGGCAGAGTTGAACAAGTGATTGAGGTTGCATTAACACAAGTCTAATCGAGGCAGAGCTAAAAATGTGTTGGCTAAGGCAAAGTCAATGATGTGCTAGACGAGGGCAATTGAACTGTCTTGATCAAGACAAGTTGAAAAATACCTACACAACATGTAAGGTGAAGATTGTTCAAATTTATTGTGAAATATTAGTGTTACACCTTGTACACTCATCCTCAAGCAGTAGCATTTTTATCAAAGAGTACACAAATATGGCCCTTAGAGCAATTACCATGGCCGCCAATATGCTCATCGTCATTAGAATCTTAGAGCTTACTTATTGGCACCAAATTCCTCTAGAACTTATTATGTCGTTCACCTTAAGGGGACATGTCATGTGACCTCCACGTTATTAGGATGACTTTCAATATCACTATATATGGACCCATTGCCACGAAGACTTTTAAGGATCCACATACCAAGATCCACTATCAACTACTAAGTACTCATTTGAGCCCATACCAAAGAAAATCATCTCTTTCTCCCCATAGACAATGCCACTTATTGGTTCTGAGGGGAAGAAACACCAAATAGATTTTCACCAATGGACCACGAGCCAACTACATAAGTGAAACTAACACAAAACTCAACCAAAAACCTTAAGACAATATGTTTGTAAATCTTTCTCACCTACATATTACTTAATTTGTTCACTTCAACATTGTGTGGGATTCCAATTCATATTTGAACTATAAGAATCATGAAGTATCATGAGGTAAACCTTCTATGAATAATTCATTCTTCATAGTTGCATTTGTGTGTACTTCCTTGGATAATGTGTTGACTCTTTTAAATAACAATCCTCTTCTTTACATTTTCCTTCACCTAACAATACAATTTACCTTTCATAGTGAAATGACTTTTTCCTTGTCCAAATCAAAACTCAAATAGGATTTGTTGGCAAGTCACCTTAATCACAATCACCTCTAACCTACCTTAGTTGCAACCACAAAAGTGGTGATTTAGTCTCGTATTGATTATTGATATGACTTAAATAGAGCATAGAGAACTTGGGCAATCCTAATCTTCAAACCAATTTTATAGGTTGAGTTAAATGCAAGGTCAGATTCTAGTGCAGTATTAAAGTCTATCCTAAAATTGTTAAAAAGGTCATTTAACATAGTATTAAGCTAAGGGGGTGTACTCGGGAAAATCCAGGTTCTACATTGACTTGATATGGAACCTAAAAAGAGTATATCAATGGGTGTCTTTCCTCATCTTACAAGCCAATTTATAAGGTTAAGATCAAATTTTAAGGGATCTAAATCCAAATTGAAACCCTTCAAAAGAAGTTTAATAATCATCCTCCTCTCAATGTCTTTGTTAATGTTACAATATCAGCATAAAATGTCATTTTCAAATTCTAGTCCTAATCCAACTCAATGCAAGAGTCACTCAAGATCTTGGTAGTTAACCAAGCAACTTCCTTTCTTGGTATTAAAAACCTTGCTTTCGATCTCATAAAAGGCAACAATATGCTTTATGTAGTGTGTAGTTCTCCAAAATTTCCATGGCAGTGGAGAACTTAAAACTTTGGTTAACCTTTTGTTAAATAGCTGTGTAACTTCTATTTTTAGGGGGACAAGGTGCCTTGGTGAATGTGGCTGAACCTTGTCTCCCCATTTCAAGCTTTCCCCATATCTTCCTCTTTTATTGCTTTGATTCTCTCTTCCTCTCCTATTGTATTATATATCAATGTGTTTTTTAAATGGAAGTGGAAAAAACTTGAAATCTCAAGTTGGTATCAGAGAAGGTTCAATCCTACTCTGCAAGTCCGCCGTCGCCGGCCACTGTCTGCCACCGCCGACCACTGTCCGCCGTCGCCTTTTTCGACTGCGAATAGTGGGTTACGTGCGCCTCGACGAGCGCAACCCGTTTCTGGTAATCGCGTCGCCGTCCGCCGTCTTCGGCCACCGTCCGCCGTCACCGGCCACCGCCGCCTTTTTCAACGGCGAATAATGGGTTACGTGCGCCTCAACGAGCGCAACCCATTTCTGGTAATCGCACAGCCAACGCGTCATCCACGCGCCGCCACACACCGCTTCTCTCCTAGGTCAGACGCGCGCATGAAGCCTAGGCGCCGCCCTCCGGTGACCGGATCTTCACCGGACCAGTCCAGAACAACTCGTTTTTCTCTCCTAAGCCTATTCCAACCCTTGTTTTCATCTTTTAACAAGGTTTATATAGTGTTCTCAGTTAGGGTTTCTTTTCCAACCCGGTTTCTCTTCCAACCCGGTTTCTCGGAAAATGGCATCAGGTCCTGTATTCTCTTTTTCTGGAACGCCTACCATTGCTACTGCAAAACTTAACTGGAAAAATTATTTGTCTTGGTCCGCATCAGTTGAGTTGTGGTTTCTTGGTCAAGGGTATCATGACCACTTGGAGAAGGAAGCTAGGGCCATCTTGAATGAGAAGAAACATGAATGGGAGAAGCTTGACTTCCAACTGTGTGCTGTATTATGGCAATCGGTTGAGCCAGATGTTTTGGAGATTCTTAGATCATTCAAAACATGTTGCTCTTTTTGGAAAAAAGCGCAAGATATATTTGCAAATGACATCCAACGTCTCTTTGATGCAACTCAAAAGGTTGCTGCCCTAAAACAGACCAATCATGATATGATTGCTCATGAAGGTAAAGCTCGGGCTGCTGTGGAAGAATTAAAAAGATTTCTTGTGGCAGATTCATTGGAGGAAGTTAATAGGAAGCTGGATAAACTCTACATGGTCCTTATCCTGAGAAGTTTGCATCCAGATTTTGACCATGTGCGTGACCAAATCCTTGCTGGGGATCGGGTCCCATCAATGGATACTCTTGTCACTAGACTCCTTCGTGTTCCCAACTCATTGAGAGATGAAAACTCAATTGAAAGTGTGGAAACATCAGTCATGGCAACATCGCGTGGAAGAGGAGGAGGTCGTAACAATAGAGGAGGTCGTGGTGGAAGAAGTGGACGTCCTCAATGCACCTATTGTAAGAGGATGGGCCACACTCAAGAGAACTGTTACTCCTTACACGGTTTTCCTGACAAAGTAGCACATGTCTCTAAATCGGAAAAAGCAGAATCTAAGTTTTCTGACGAGGAGTACCAAGAATATTTGAAGCTTAAGTATGAAAAATCAGGTATTATGGTCCAATCTCCTTCGGTGCCAAGTGTTTCAACAGCATGTATTTCTCAATCTACGGAGAGTCGTGGTCCTTGGATTCTTGACTCAGGTGCCTCTGATCACATTTCTGGTAATAAATCATCATTCTCATCTTTCTATTCTCCAAAAATCCCTCACTTTATTACTGTGGCAAATGGGTCTCAGGTTTCATCTCAAGGAATTGGTCAAGTTCCTTTATCTTCCTCTTTAAAATTAAATTCTGTGTTGTTTATTCCAAACTGTCCTTACAATTTAATCTCCTTGAGTCAATTAACTCGTTCATTAAATTGTTCAGTAACCTTTAATGCTAATTCTTTTGTCATTCAGGAACATGGTACAGGTCGTCTGATTGGCGAAGGACATGAATCACGAGGTCTTTATTACTTAAAATCCAGCCCTCCTATGTCCTGTTTTGCAACGTCAACACCAAAACTTTTGCATGATCGTCTAGGTCACCCAAGTTTGTCAAAGTTGAAGATGATGGTTCCTAGTCTTAAGCACCTTCAAGTCTTAGAATGTGAAGCATGTCAATTAGGAAAACATGTTAGGTCATCATTTCCTCAACAAACTAAGAAAAGATGTAACTCAGCTTTTTCTACCATTCATTCTGATATTTGGGGTCCAAGCCGTGTTACATCTTTTGGTTTCAGATATTTTGTAACCTTCATTGATGAGTTTTCTCGATGTACTTGGGTTTATTTAATGAAAGACAGATCTGAACTTTTACCCATATTCATGTCTTTTTTTAATGAGATTAAGAACCAATTTGGGAAAACTATTAAAATTCTCCGAAGTGATAATGCTAAAGAATATTTCTCCCATGATTTGTCCACTTTTTTATCTTCACAAGGTATTTTACATCAGTCCACATGTCCACATACTCCACAACAAAATGGCATAGCAGAGAGGAAGAATCGTCATCTTCTTGAAATTGCACGCTCCCTAATGTTAAACTCAAATGTTCCTGTTCATCATTGGGGAGATGCAGTTCTCACAGCGTGTTTTTTGATAAATAGGATGCCTTCTTCATCCCTTGAACATCAGATCCCTCACTCCATTATTTTCCCACATGATCCCCTGTTTCATGTCTTTCCCAAGGTTTTTGGTTGTACCTGTTTTGTTCATGATCTTACTCCAGGTTTAGACAAACTCTCAGCTAAAGCTATTAAATGTGTCTTTTTAGGATATTCTCGTCTTCAGAAGGGTTACAAGTGCTATTCTCCAACTACTAGACGGTACTATATGTCAGCTGATGTATCCTTTTTTGAAGACACACCCTTCTTCCAACCTACCATAGACTATTCTTCCTCTCTTCAACATGTCCTTCCCATTCCTTCATTTGGTCCAATAAGTGACTCCCACCAAAGTGTTAATGAGCGTGTGTCCAATCCATCTAGTTCTGTTGAAGTTGCTCCTCCACCTCTCATTACTTATCAACGACGGGCACAACAGGTTGGCTCTATTTTACCTGAGTCGTCTTCTCGTGATTTTGTTCCTCCTCCAACAGATCTTCCAACCATGGATCCTTCTTCTTCCAATTCCATTGATTCTACTTCAGCTTGGCCCATTGCCCTTAAGAAAGGTACTCGCTCAACTTGTAATCCTCATCCAATTTATAATTTCTTGAGTTATCATCGTTTGTCTCCTTCGTATTTTTCCTTTGTTTCCTCCTTATCCTCTCTTACAGTTCCTAAAACTATTCATGAGGCACTTGATCATCCTGGACGGCAACAAGCCATGATTGATGAAATGCAAGCTCTTGAACAAAATGGTACTTAGAAGCTTGTTCCTCTTCCTCCTGGAAAGAAAACTGTTGGTTGCAGATGGGTTTATGCTATTAAAGTTGGACCTAATGGGACTGTTGATCGCCTTAAAGCCCGATTAATTGCTAAAGGGTACACTTAGATCTATGGTCTTGATTATTGTGATACATTCTCTCCTGTAGCCAAAATCACCATTGTCCGTCTGTTTCTTGCTATGGCTGCTATGCGTCATTGGCCCCTCCATCAACTTGACATTAAAAATGCTCTCTTGCATGGTGATCTTGAGGAAGAAATCTATATGGAGCAACCTCCTGGATTTGTTGCTCAGGGGGAGTATGGCTTAGTGTGTAAGCTGGATCGATCTCTCTATGGGTTGAAACAATCTCCTCGAGCTTGGTTTGGTAAATTCAGTTATATTGTGCAACTTTTTGGATTGAAAAGGAGTGAAGCGGATCATTCTGTCTTTTATTGTTATTCATCTCCTGCGAAGTGTGTGTATCTAATTGTCTATGTTGATGATATAGTGATTACAGGAAATGATGCCACTAAGATATCTCAATTGAAAAAGCATCTGTTCAGTCATTTTCAAACCAAAGATCTGGGTTATTTGAAGTACTTTCTCGGTATTGAAGTGGCTCAATCAAATGATGGTGTTGTTATCTCACAAAGAAAATATGCTCTAGATATTTTAAGGGAAATGGGTCTTGAAAATTGTAGACCAGTTGATAGTCCTATGGACCCGAATCAAAAGCTCATGGCAGATCAAAGTGAAATTTACCCTGATCCCGAGAGATATAGGAGACTAGTGGGAAAACTCATTTATCTCACTATAACAAGACCTGATATTTCTTTTTCTGTCGGGGTTGTTAGTCAATTTATGCAAAATCCCCACGTTGACCATTGGAATGCTGTCACACTTATTCTCAGATATTTGAAAAAGTCTCCAGGACAGGGATTGTTATATGAAGACAAGGGAAACACTCAGATTTCAGGATATTGTGATGCTGATTGGGCAGGTTGTCCCATAGACAGGAGATCTACCTCCGGATACTGTGTTTTTATTGGTGGAAATATTGTCTCTTGGAAGAGCAAGAAACAAAATGTTGTAGCTCGGTCCAGTGCTGAGGCTGAATATAGGTCTATGGCCATGGTTACATGTGAGCTTATGTGGATTAAATAATTTCTTCAAGAGTTGAAATTTTGTGAAGTTGAACAAATGACAGTATATTGTGACAATCAAGCAGCACTTCATATTGCCTCAAATCCAGTTTTTCATGAGAGGACTAAACACATAGAGATTGATTGTCACTTCATTCGAGAGAAGATAGTGTCCAAGCAGATTAACACTGAATTTGTCAATTCTAATGAACAACCGGCAAATATTTTGACTAAGTCCTTAAGAGGACCTAGGATTCAATCTATATGTTCCAAGCTTGGTGCATATGATTTGTATGCTCCAGCTTGAGGGGGAGTGTTAAATAGTTGTGTAACTTCTATTTTTAGGGGGACAAGGTGCCTTGGTGAATGTGGCTGAACCTTGTCTCCCCATTTCAAGCTTTCCCCATATCTTCCTCTTTTATTGCTTTGATTCTCTCTTCCTCTCCTATTGTATTATATATCAATGTGTTTTTTGAATGGAAGTGGAAAAAACTTGAAATCTCAAGTCCTTTGGAGTTATAAAATATCATGGCTAGGAAAAAATAGGAGTATTGGTTGTCTAACATTGGGTCAAGTTCTTCCATTTCAAAGTAACATGAATCAACTCAACACATTGAAGATAGTTACATCCATCAAATCTATACAAACCTAGCAAGGCTGGGAGATCATTGGGACCCAAGGAAACACCCGTAACTTCAGCCATGATGTAAAAAATGGGAGTGGTGGTCCCATTTAGAAA
This sequence comes from Macrotyloma uniflorum, assembly GCA_016859785.1. NCBI lineage: Eukaryota > Viridiplantae > Streptophyta > Magnoliopsida > Fabales > Fabaceae > Macrotyloma > Macrotyloma uniflorum. The sequence continues at coordinate 225,546 of BDMB01000117.1, forward strand.
GGACATAGAGCTATGGAAAAACCATTAAATGAGATAAGGGTAGGAAAACTAACACCGAGGCCAGAAAAGACAACTCACAAATGACTTATTCTGTGGTTATGGCAGCATGAGTAGTGCTAACATTGTTAGATTAGATGTGCACATGTTTAGTTCTATCAAGTTGCACATGACATGAGAAAGAATCTCTAACATACTACCACCAAAATAACCCTTGAGAATCAAACAGCAACATATGCTTGTCAACAAACAAATTCAAACTAATAGCACAAAAGACAACAACAAGGCATCACGGGCAAGAATAGAAAAATACACCAAACGGATGTCTTAAATGAGAGACCCATACGCTGAAAGTGTAGAAAATCAAACTAGAGGAGGTCAACAAACTCAACAAGAAAGATTCTAACAGCAACATATGTTGAGAAAGTCGTGTGTGTTACACAAACGCCTATGAGGTTCACTAAACCAACCACTTTGTTTAAGCTAAGTTTTTAGAGACTACTACTTAAACAATCCTCACCCTTGAGCATTAGGATTGAATAAGGCCCAATCTATCTTGAATGAACTTAGGTTTAAACTCAATATAATATACCCTCCATTGTGTAATTAAAACACAAGTATAACCATAATCACTTTTTCTTTTTATTTTAAAAAAAATAACTACAAACATATGGTACGAACTTTTTGGAGATCCCACATCAACAACAAATATAATCAAATTATAATATATATATATATATATATATATAAAAGTAGGTGCAAACCTCACCTTAAAAACCAATTTTGTGATGTTGAGTTATGCTTAAAGTTCACTTTTCTAATATGATATCAAAACTTTTCTAATATGGTATCAAAACCTATTATCTTGTGAAATAAAAGATAGAGAGGCATACACTAAATCTCTAATGAGTGTATACATAAGGTTATACAAATATAAAAATTAGAAAAATACAAAAGTAAGCCCATTATATATGAGCATCATTGTCATGACCTCCCCAAATGTCAATTCTTTAAACAATTGGTTGAGCCAAATAAGCTCACAGGTAGTAGAAGCCATAGTGCTATATTCTGCTTCTGCATTAGATCTTGCTACAATATTTTACTTCATTATTTTCCAAGAGATTAAATTGTCACCAATGAAAACATAATATCTTGGGGTGAATCTACTATCACAAGAACAGCTTGCTCAATCTACATCTAAGTAACCCACAACTTTAGTGTGATTATCGTGTCAATATAGCAAACCTTTTCCAAGGGAACATTTAATATACTCCAATATACGAAAGACAGTATTTCAATGTCATGTACGTAGAGAATTAAGAAATTGACTTACTACACTAACTACAAAGATGTCAAGTGGAATAATTGTGAAATAATTCAATTTTCCAACCAATTGTTTCTACTTCTCAAGATCTGAGAATGGCTCCCCTTTAATTAGGTAAGAATTTGGCATTAAGATCCATGGGTGTGTCAATGGACTTTAAATTCATTAGTTCAATTTCTTCTAAAATATCTAATGCATACTTCTTTCAAGAAATAACTATTCCATTGTTAACTACAATATCATCAACATACTATTAGATAGATACACCCAACAATCGAATGACGATAAACATTGAATGATCTGCCTCACTTTGAATCATACCAAATTAATGGACAACTACATTGAATCTATTAAACCATGCCCTAGGAAACTACTTAAAACCATATAAATATTTGCAGAGAGAACATACTAATCCAATAAGCAAATAGTTCAAAAAGAGGATCCGATAAAGAGGGAAGCCAGAAATCAAAATGAAAGACAATTTTTTGGGAAAAAAATTACAGATAAGGATGGATCCACCAAGAAGACAAAAATTCAACCTAAGCTCTTATACCATGTTGAAATAAAAGACAGAGAGGCATAGACTGAATCCCTAATGTGTGTAAAGCACATAGGGTTATAGGTACATAAATATAAGAAAAATACAAAAAGATGGGGCCTAAGCCTGTTACATCTGACATTAGCAAAGTTTATTTAGCTTATTGTGTCAATCGATATTGAACCACTATTAAACCATCTATAATCATCTAGTATCATGCTCAAGATGTCTAATCCTTAATATGAGAGGGTATGTTAAAAATCTCACATCAACCAGAGATATATAATTAAATTATAGTATATAAGTAGGTGGAAACCTCAAAATACAAACCGGTTTTATGAAATTAAGTTAGGCTAAAAGTACACTTTTCTAAGAGAAATCAATAAAGCAATAAAATATTGGCAAGTTAGGTGAAAAAGACTTAATGTAAGACAATAACTTACTAGTTCAAACATTCAAAGAGTAAAACATATGACTCAAACATAATTAAAACTTAAATTTAGAGCAAAGACTTTAACAACACAAAGTTGAAGTTACAAGTACCCTAAGCCAACGGTAAATTGAATCTCCCTCTTCACCACCCCAATACTTTTTCTCAATTCTTAGAATCGTTCCTTCAACTGCATTTCCAATTATGTGTAAAGAAAGCAATCTTGGGCTTCCTGATCACCAAGAAAACAATGACTATATTAGAAACAATAAGCAAAAGGCATCAATAAATCATGTGACCAAAAAAGTGAAGCAAATCTTATCTATTAATATTATCAATCACACATTGTGGCTGAGGTCATTTGGTGAGATTGAAGAGATGAAAATATCTTATTCATTTGTAAAATTTGCAAATTTAGAATTAGGTGTTTGAGGAGAAAACCATGTCACTAATAGCTCAAAAGAAATATATATTTACACTACACACTATTAATTATATGAGAATATTGCCTAAGTTATACATAATCCCTATTCCCCAATCCTCTAGTTTTTGTATCTTGCTCTTAATAGGTATGTCAGATATAAAAAATGTCTAGAAGAAATGTCATTAATGTGAAATTTCTTTCTATACTAAGCAAAGAAATAGACCAAATTCATATTTTGCTTCTTAATCCAATAAATGTTACCAGGGCGAACACGCTCTTGCCCCATACAAATTCTTACGTCACCTACAACACCATCATCACGTACTGGAGTACACTGGAATGAGATGAATTTTCCAATGGCTTCTTTGGTAATACGATACTGCAGTCCCAAAACCCCAGGTATCAGAGAACCAGAATCACCTTCAACCTGCATATACCAGAGGACATTTAGAACATAAATTTTCTATTTTAAAGACATTTTGTTACTAAAAGGAATATTTTTCTATTTATTTAAGTAGGTCAAATCTGCACCTAGTTTTCAACCCCTTAGATTAATTTTTCAGTAGTCAATCCATTTTATTCTCATCCACCAAATGCAACAAAAACTAGAGCCAAAACGAATAAAACATGAGGCAAACAGTTTACCCAGACAGCATATTAAAGAGTTCACTCAACCTTAAGGAATGCGTTGAATGTCTACCCATATACGTGGTTGCATCAACTAAAAATGTGAATAATATGAACCACTTCTAAGGCACAATTAACTATTATTAGTCATTTAAATAGCCTCATGACGCTATTAGCCACTTGTGAGGCAAAGTTAACGACCACTAAACATTTCAATAACCTCATCACATTATTAAGTACAGATCAATAATTGTATAATGTTCATTTCCTCCTAAATACTTTGTCAAAATTAACCATATTTACACATGTAGTTAACCATGTTTGATGATCAATAATGTCATGAAACTAACCACTGATGAAGCAAAGTCAATCACCATCGGCCTTTTTAATAACTCCACCACACTATTAACCATATATTGATAATTATATATAATCATGTTCGTTTATTCTTATAACCATTTTTGTGCAAGAGATAATCATATTTACTCATCCAGTTAACCATATTTAAATATGTAGTTAACCATGTGCACTGATCAATACCTCCATGACATTATCAAACACTTCTGAGGCAAAATTAACCACAATAAGATATTTTAATAACCTCATGACACTATCGAGCGCATATCAATAATTGTATAAAAACATTAATTTAAACAAAATTAACCATTATTTATATACTTGCTTGTCCAAAAAAAAAATTAAACACTTAGTTTTCCATCACTATATGTCAAAAGGTGAATTTATTTAGTTGTGTACATCTAGAAATTGTCAATACAAGTAGCAATCAGCATGGTATTGCACTACTAGTAAAGAAGAATCAATGTCACTACATGTTTACTTGTTTATTCAATGTATTAAATATTATAATTTTAAGATGACAAATTATATATTTTTCTTATAGGAATTCAAAATATATTATTTTTAACTCAAATAAATGCAGGAAAGACATCATTAATAAGATTAGTATAAATTAAATCAGAAAAAGCAATCCCTAAATAGTCAAATATTCTAGTATATTTAGCAAAAACGATAGGGCTGGTATAGTGAATAGAAATAGAATGCTTAGTTGATAATAATAATTAGGTCAAAAACAAAATCAGGGACAGTCCTTAGGCAATTACTGTTGGAGTAGCACATATTTTGTAAGGTACGATAGATGAGCTTTACATTGTTGCTAAAATAAGAATTAGAATATTATAACATCAATTAAACAAGTTAGACAAATACTGTGGAACATTAGTGTAGATACATACCTCATGAATATACCAACTGTATATACTCTTTCCTTCATGACCTCCAACATATCCATACGAAGCTGTCAAAATTCCATCTTCATTGTAATCTCCAATGATAGATAAGAAATTCAAGCTTGGGGGAAGAGCTGTAAGAAATAAATAAAGTTGTTAAGTTGTTAAGAAATTAATAAACTTGTTCAGAAATAAATGAGAAATTTGAGGCAAAAATCAGTTTATATAGATTATTGGATTTATTTTCATGTTACCAAAGGGATTTATATTCATTTTATACAGATCAAGAACAAATGGCAGTGAGAAGAAACAAGTACACCTACTCTCAACTGTTTTATCAGATATTACAAACACTGGTTCTCCAGAATCACCATCGGGAGTCATGGGCGTAAATTTTGCCACAATGTAATAGCCAACAGCTCCAAGAGGTATGCGGAAGGCCTGAATAGCTCAAAACCCATCAAAAAATTGAAACTAGATGTATAGGGGAGAAATGGTGCATTATACTTAGAGAACCACTGTATAACTTAGGATCCCACCCCCCAAAAAATGAACTTTGAATAAACACCTACTTTAGCAATTTTGGAAGTACTCAATACTTCAAGACTGTTTTCATCCAAGGTTGACAAATATGTTTTGTACCACTGAACTCTGCTAGATCCTTCAGTTCCTCCAGTTACAATACCAGTTGCAGTGACCTTGCTATTCTCTCGTAGATCACCAATTATTTTGACATTCATTACCTTTGGGGGTGCTGAAAATGAAACAATGCATCATATTCATTCAAACTGTCAGTATAAATCAGCAGCATTAGAATTTTTTAGAATAATGACCATAAAACATCTAATCATGTTATCAAAAGAAAAGAACTAAACATATAAGCAACAGAGTATCCACAAAATACATTTGGATTCTTAGAAGAATGAAGACAGCTACATCGCATTATGTGAAAGGTGGAAGCCTTCTTTTCCAGGATCCACACAGAATTTATCCATAGAGGACAATATGAAACTGAGGAAAATCGATATAAAGCACAAAGTTCACAGAGAAAAAATAAATCAATATAAGCATATCAATATGCTGAAATCAAAGCAAGATGAATAACTCAAATCCATCACAAAGTAAAAGTAGCACTATCTACCAGAGCCACCAATCACACATTAATTGAAGATGAGTGTCAACTAGCTCTCCCAATGGCTTAAAATTATTAGGTGGAGGGTCAAGATGAGTGCCAACTAGGATGGTTTTATAAATCCAATACACACCCTCATGTGCCAGTTATTTGTGCTTAATATGTTAATAATCCATAGGATCTTTGCACTTTGCTTTGATATTTAAGATTGAGTCAACAAAGACCGACCTCCTGACTACTGTACACAGAGGCTTTCATAGAACGACAAAGGCCAATTCTCCTGAAAGCTTAGGTTGTTAGGTGGAGGCCTAGGAATAGCTTTATACCACTAAGAATGAGATTTTGGTATATGACAAAGAAACGAATACCATTCAGTTCTTACAATAACATTATGTAATAGCACTGACAGAGAAACAGAATCAAAATAAAGGAGACATTGCTAATAGTCATCAAGGTACCTTGTTTCACAACAGGAGACATTACAGACATAGATTTTCCTTCCTGACCTGAAAGATAAACCAATGAATATATTACAAAAACACATCACAAGTATTTGGAAAAGTTATCCATCATGTTTGGATGCTAACCTTCAAAATTAATGGGTATGTACACAAAAGCCAAACAGCAACCAACATCCTCTTTGGTCAAGGTATACTCAGATGTGCCTGCTGACACTAACAAAAAGCCTCTGCACAAATTATCCACATTGAACAAGAGAAAAGAGCTAGGTAAAGTGCAATAAGGGACTAAAGGAAATAAAAAATTTAAACAAAATAAAAGAAGGAAGCCACCCCAGAGCATTTTAATAGATGTTAATATACTTCCTAACTTTCAAAAAGCACATATCAAAAGTCTAGAATAAGAGAATTTATTTTTTAACTTGATAGGTCCATGCCCTTCAGCGAAGTGCATTAAAAGAATACTGACCCAGAATCTCTATTCTCCCGCAACCATTCAAACTTGCTCGGACCCTCCCTTCCACCAAAATAATCACCAACTCCTTTGATGGTATTCCCCTCAACAGCATCTCCAACTATTTTCACATTACTGACACAAGGAGGAGCTGCATATGAGAACAATATGACAATCAGACAACAATTAGATAGTAGCATGCAATGTTATAAAACTCAAGGATATTAAGAGGATTGGATGGGGATAAAAGATGGCAGCTCGATGATCATAACTTTACTCATATAAGAGTTATTCATATAAGAAAAACTATATTTATAGAAATGCACATAAATTAAAAATAATATAGACAAGAAGAAAATAAATCATAAATATTAAGATCCAATACATAACCAACTCAAAATAGGTTTAGAAGTCATAAAATAACTCATAATAACTAATAAATTCATAATTTCTTAATAAAAATTAGGATTAAATATGTTTTTGGTCATTGTACTTTTATATTGATCAATTCAGCCCTCCAACTCTTAAAAAAAAATGTAAATTTAATCCTTTTATCAACTTTATGAGAATAAATGACTATTACTAAATATTATATTTAGGTATAAATAATTACTTAAATTGTATTTAATATTTTTATCAATTCGGTTAAGGTCAAAAATCATCATTAAATGTTAAATTTAGGTATAAAAAGGACTAAATCACATATTTTAAAAATTAGAAGATTGAATTGATCAATCTAAAAGTCAAAAACAATTTTTGAGTACGACCCAAAACGTACTAATTCTTAAAAATTATGAACATAACAAAACATCCAAATCTAAATGGCAGGAAGAACAGATGAAAATATTAAGAGAAATTATAGAATAGAATATTAAGAGGAAGTATCTTTGAAATTGTTCATTTTACAAAAATAATAAAATAAGTATCATTGAGATGAAAATCTCTAAGCAGCCAGCAACCTTCAAAGCGACAGTGAAAACCAATGCATCCCCCAACAGTTGGTATCACCGTCCATGAAGACCAACAACAAAGACAGTGGCGCTAGAGATGGTAAAGCAAAAGTCAAAGATGGTGCCACAAGCCTTGTCAATAGTGATGCAAGTGTCGATGAAAGCAACAAAAGTGTCAAGATGGCTGGCAACTACAGCATCACCATTGCAATGGTCGGCAATAGCGATGGGAGTGTCAATGATGAGTGCAATCAAGCAAAGTAGAATCAGACAAAAAAGTTGTTTAGTTCTGATTTGCAATTGGAAACCCTACGGAAAAAGGTCATCTTTTTTTAATTCTTTAAATTGGGTCATTATAAACCTGACCTGAAAACCCTAGTACATGATTTCGGTAACTCAAGCTGGTTAACAAATCCCAAGCCCACACAAACTTTCAAGATCAACACAATGCACAATCCACCGATTACTAGCAAAATCACAATCCCAAAACAATCCACCACTTCCAACTAGTGCATTTGCTCGCTTGGATGTCCCATACTTACAGGATCATGCAAGTTGCAAAGTATACTCACAATTTTGACAACATTGTAGCATGAGAATTGAGTGGTTCAAGAATAATGACAACTCCATGAGCTCACTTCTCTAACTTTGAATCATTGCCAACTTTATACTTCCCTGTCATAATATTAATCTCGCATTGACAAAATCTTCAACTTTACTCACTTTCCTGATGAGCCATTAATCCATAAAATATATGCCTATCTTTGTCTATCTAGAAATTTTCAAGATTTCACAAAGCAGCACATAAAAGTAGTGTTCAGAACCGTAAAATCATTGTGAACGTGTATTCAAAACAAATGGGAGGGAAAACAAAGTTTCCAGTAGCCAAATTTGGTGCACATCCAACACTGATTAGGAGGGAAAAGTTAAGTAGCCCATGAGATTACATCAATAAGAGTTCCAAACTTTAGGAAGTAGAAATGGAAATAATAACAGAATAGGATTAAGTGGGATGGAACCACTATGATACCACACTGAAACAGAGTACTTGGGAGAACTTGTGTCTCCATTTCCTACCCATAAGAGCATCTCCAATAGTGAACTCAAAATTTCTTAATTCACTTTTAGAGGGTCCTACCAAGCCACATCAGATTGAAGAATTTCAACAACATTCCACTTCATTGGCCCAATTATCTAAGAATGTAAAATGGGCATCATATATTATCTTATATCGAAATGCCTCTATAATCATAAGAAGTCATAATTATCATTGACCATATATTCTAAGAAGAGCTAAATATGTTAATGAATCTAGATTAGTATATTTTGGAAATAGCTATCAAGCATGTTTACATAAAAATTAAGAAAATAAAACTTACCAGCTTTTACAAAATCTGTATATTTGTACTGAGGTTCCCCTTTTGCACCTTCTTCTGTTACTGGCGTGTACATGAAAACTAAACTCGAATCAACATCATCAATAGTTAATTGATACTCTTCATCTTCTGCCCCAACAATGACCACAGGACTGCTGTTCCACTTTCTGCGTAACCAACTAAAGCAAAAAACAAAACACAATAAATGGGATAGTTGCATCACACCGTTTTTATAACAAAATATTTTGTACATAATCTTATCCTATAGAAATGACACAAACAGATACAAGAAATGTCGTCTTACCTAGCAACACCTTTTCCAGGAGTTCCACCACACCAAGCAACCTTAGCACAACCCCTGATGATAGTTCCTTCTACCAGTTCCCCATGCACTTCAAGGTTTACAACCTTGGGAATTCCATTCCCTGGAGAAAGTAGAAGTGTAAAATTATTCAAGATGAACGAAGATGTACATATTAAGGAACTATTAAAAGACAGAACATTGATATGGAACCCAACCCTAAAATCAGACAGTTCCTTGTTCTTTGGCCAGTAAGAAAGACAGGTTAGTCAACATCTAAATGAACATTGAACAGTGTAATAGAGTACAACATAAAAAATTAGACAGCTTATATTTTCTCTGCATTTAATAATAGGGAAATTGACTAGGATATTGCATACATAGTACAAGCATGAGGGATGAAACGGAGAAAACTAAAAGGATTTGTGTGATCAAAATGTACCTATTAAGTTCACAGGCAAGTTTGATTGTACATTTATGTCTCGTATACTCTATGGTACTAAATGTCATTGAGCTTTAAAGGAGAAACATGAGAAAAAGGTAGTAGTAACAAAAATGAGTGATAAAATGGATGTGTAGACACAAGAAAGGATAAGATAAGAAATAACTTCAAACGAGATCTAGATATAACACCAAACGTGAAAAAAAAAGACAGAAAATCGGCTGAGGTGATTTCGACACATGCAAAGTATGCCACTAAAAGCACCTGTCAGAAAATTTTCTTGCATGGTTTTAGTCCTAGGAAAAGGAGAAGAGGGAAACCAAGAACAATGGAGAAAACTATTAAGGATTTTAAAGTATAATATCTCTAAAAATCTCATCTTTAACAGAGCTAAATGATATGTGATCCGTCTAACCAACCTCACATAGTGGAAAAAGGCTTTTGTTGTATATTTTTCTACTAAATTTTGATCCATTAGCAATGCAAAGTTTCACACTATCAATGAACCATTTGATATAACACATCAAAAGATTGTTTAATGAGCCTTGTTGGCTAAATTTTAATGACAGTATCAAAAACTGCCACTGACAGCTTCTATCTTAATTAATAGGAGATTTTCTAGGAATCCCATTTCCTTTTCCACCCTGATTCTATTTACAGATTCTGAGATTTAATATCGTTTGTAATTATGGTTATTATTAGACCCTTTTTTAGATGGTTTATTTAGGAAATATATTTTTTATGTATTTAACCTATCAATATCAATGTTAATCATGAGATAATAGAATATTATTGTCTGTTTCCTTAATGATATCAGGGCGTCTGTTCTCTGATATCATTTCTTAGTCATGGCTGACAAACCATAGAAGAGTTCTTCAACCCTGTAAAAGTTTCCCAATCAACGGTTCTTATCCCTGACTCTGTCTGAATTCACTTTCTATTATCTAGCCCAAAAAGGTAACTTCTGTACTGCCGTAAGGAAGTTACAAGATAACTCCGGTGCTTCTAATCACTAGACTAGATGCCCATAAACCTTCTCAATTTACACCCCATATTCAGGAAGTTTCAAAATCAAATTTGCTGATTGCACCCTCTACTTTTGCTGGATAAGGGTTCTCACTACATTGCCTAATTTGACATTAAATTCTGTAATTCATGTTCCAAATTTAAAATTTAACTTGGTGTTTATTAGTAAATTGACCAGAAACTTCAATTGGGTAATCATAGTCTATCTTTATTGAGAGTTTCAAGATTTACACTCAGGAAGGACAATTGCCAATGCTAAGATGAGTGATGGCCTATACGCCCTTGCTAAAGAACAAAGAAGGTTTGGCTCTATGTCTAATCCATCAATCCTTTCCTGCATTTGTATCTGAAATCATGTTATAACATAATAGTATTGGTCATCTTAATTTCTCAAGCATGAAACACACGTGTACCCACCCTTATTTGTTTAAGAATTGTTAGAAATCTTACATTGACCAAAGATATTATCAAATTATAATATATAAATATGGTACAAATCTCATCTTATAAGTTGATTTTTTAAAGTTCAATTATGTCCAATTCACTTGTTAATATGATATCAAGACTTATCCTATCAAAGTTCGTTAGGCTTATTGTATCACCTGCTATTGGACCAAAATATTTAATCCCACATTCAAGATATGCAATTCTCAACATGAAAGTGTGTTAGAAATCTCATATCGATTAGAAATATAGTCAAATTATAATATATAAATGAGGTGTAAACCTCGATTAAGTTAAACTTATATCCACTCTCTAATAAGAATAAAGCCATAAAATCTTTTTCTGTCAAAACCTGTATTTTGGCTAAACAAACCCACTCTCCTTATCCAAGTCAACCTAACAAATCATCCAGACCTTTCTCGCTAATTCACAGTGATATCTGGGTTTGTCTCCTAAAAGAAAATTCTAAAATGCTTACACATTTTAAATTTAAACAAAAATAAATAGCAAAATGAAGAATACAAACAAAAAAGGAATCCAAAATTAATTTAGAGTAATATGAAATGTACTTCCACAGCTTTATGCTGATAAAGTACGTGGGTCACTTTATTCCTATCAGGCTAATTAGGATCTAGAAATTTTAGTTCATCTAAATTGTACAATATATACAGACACAACACAGGCCTACCTCGCGAAATACGAGGTGAGATGGCAAATATAGGAGGATATGACATTTCTCCAAGAGTGAGGGTGCATTCCACTTTCAGAACTTTTCCAATGTCATCATGCTTTGGCCAGTAAACCTAAAAGTCATAAAAAAATCAACACAAATAACATAAACAAATATACAAACAAAACAAAAGTATGAAGCAGTGATAATGATGTAATCAACTCATTACCTCATCAGTAGCATCTGGAATAGGGCTAAAATTTGAAAGTGATAAATCACCACAAAACCATTGATATTTTAAAACTAATGGAGGGACTGTAGTAGCAGCAGCACCATCATGAATAATGGTGAAATGACAACGACACACATCTTCTTCCACAGGTTTATCTATGGAGGCTTCTTTCAGAAGAAAATCTGGAGGAATATGGTCTTTCCATTTCTCAACTAAAAAGCGGAAAGTTGACTCTGCAGCTTGTTCAGGGCGACTGAACTCCCAACCATCTCTAATGCATAAAGCTGTATGTGCAGGATAACGCTTTGCTAGTGTCACTTCCTCACGAGAGAGATCTGCAAAACTTTTCATATTCAATAAATAAACTATCTTAATACATGATATAAGAGTTCAATGATTCTAGTAGAAATCACTTGAAGAAAACTTATATGGCTGGTACTCTTCAACCTATAGTAAGAAGTAGTTGTCTATCAGTACCAAAAAATAAAGATACCAAAGGCTAAAAATAACTTTACTATGCATACCTCTGTCATTGTATTTTTTCAAAGTAGGTCCGACTAGTAATATTGAGGCTGCTTCCAAATGTGGCATCTTAAGTATAGGATTCTCCTCCACTCGCAAATGCTATAGTAAAGGAAAAATCACTGAGAGTAACATCAACCAGTCTATATTTTTGTATGCACCCAAACATGTAATATAACACTCACGTAAGTCTATAAAAGTTACTTAACATTGAAACTTTAGGTTTAGTTACTATATTTGTCCAATTTTTAAAGTAAAAGTTTCCAATTAGATTTGCATGAATACCAAATGTTTCTAATAGCACTCCTACCATGACCAGTCTATATACGATTAAGTTTTCACCTCTAAGCAAAACATCACCCGCATCATATGACTAAACTGATGGTTACCTAACGGCCAAGGTGCAACCAATTAGAAAAATTGTGGCAACTGTAAAATCCAAAATAAACGAGTTTAATTTTGATGCATTATTTGTGTAATGATTTTTACATTGAAAGCCAATTAGAAACCACCATAAGTATGACTAGTAAAACAATTATTACAAGCCTACATTTTTTAAATATATGGCAATCCATGATTGGGATGATAGTATAACCAAATTTACATTATCAATGTATTCAAATCAGATTCACTAAAAAGTTTTGTAAGGAGGGACAAGTTTAATATACTGGTTCATCAAAATTAATAATTAAGAAAGGTCAACAAGTTTGATACCAAAAACTCTGATATTAACAACCAAAGTCAACTTCAACAAAAGGTAGAGGCAAGTACTTATCCACCCTCCAGAACCAAAAGGGCTTTCATGTGTGGTAGGGGGTGTACTAGAGATATTAACAACAAAACTCGAATATATGAAAACATAGGTTTAGGACTCAAGCACAAGAGAAGAATCCAATCCAACCCAAAAGACTAGCACATTAGGGGGGAAAGCCTCAAGGCTTATGTACCACATCAAGTAGTTAATTCTACTCATTGTGGGACTCCGAACATTGTCAACCCCTTTAAGGGCCAACATCCACAGTGGCTTCACTCTATCACCACTAACTTGATGGTAACCCTTTTCTCTTTGAGACGGCTTCCCTCGCCTATCAGTATTCAGTTCACACCTTAATCCAACCTATAAGTAGCTCTTCTTGTAGGGCAATTCTCGATAAAAGCATTAATTGTTAAGACTTAAACACAAGAGGATAGTCCAACCCAAAAGACTAGTCCATTAGGTGGGAGAACCTCAAGGCTTAATTACCACATCAAGTAGTGCATTCTACTCAATGTGGAACTCCTAACATTAGGTTTTACACAAAGGGAATCATCAACAATAAAATTCCTCACAATCTGACAGGACGGCATAATCTATGAAAACAATGAACATAGAACTTAATTAACATGACAACCCATACAATTTCCATGGTACACTTCTCAAAAACCCAGCAATTCACCAAAAACAGGAACCATAAAATTAAAAAGATTATACAGTCCAAAAATAACTAAAGTAATATATGCTTTGAAGAGATAACCAGACATCTCCCAAACTCCCACGATGACTAAGATAGTTTAACAGACAATAACACAAAATGATGAACTATGTAAAATAGAAAGTCTACTAAAATAAAAGTGATGAGTCATATCTCTTACTTTTAGACAAAATAAAAACAGTTTCCTACTAACCTCAAGAACAGGTAAATATGGGAAACCCTTAAGAGTAGAAATTTTGTTTTTGCTGGCAGCTAAGACCTGCACCAAGTTATTTCATACATAAAAACTTCAGTTATACACATGCATACACAACAACACACAGAATACATATAGTCAATACTCCATAAAGCTGAACAACCTGCAGTCGAGGCTGGCTAGCCATAGTGAGAGACTTCAACTTATTCTGAGCTACTGAAAGGAACTGCAAAAATGAAACACAAAAAATAACAAAAAGTTTTGATGAAAACTGAAGTCGAATATCTGAATAAAAATCAGAAAGATAAAAAGGGTTTTTAAGCTTGCCTCCAAATTAGGAAGTTGAGGGAGACTTGCCAATGATGTAATTTGATTTCCAGCAAGATAGAGTTGCTGCATACAAGTTAAAGATTTCAAAATGCTATTATTAAACAAGTATCACGTCTTTTAACTTTCTTATCTCAGCCACAAGACAATATCATCCACCCATAAAAAATTAATTCAATTGAAGACAACATACCTGCAGTACTTTGCAATTCTCTAGAGGCTCAAATCCAGGCCCCTTAAAATCATTAAAACTCAAATCAAGAACCTGACAAAGTAAATAGTTTCTTTCAATCAGTCTACAAAATTCATATTTGATATTATTCAAACATAAAATCCCAAATGTAAATTATGATTATTATATAAAACCTTCACTCTCGTCAATATTTCTACTCCTTCCAGTGTAGACAAGAGATTGTCTCGGAGATAAACAAACTGCCAATAAGAATCAAAAGGTAAGTGCTATGAATTATGAAAATCCTCAAAACAAACAAACCAGGGTACAAGAAAACACAACCTTAAACTCTCTCCACTACTGTTAGAGGGAAAATGTATTTGTGCATTATAGACTGAATAGTACATAAGTGAGTGAGTCTCTGTTTACACAGCTATACATACTATAGAGACTTAATAGGAATCAGTTGTAACAGACTAACCAAGTTAGTTATAATAAATCAATCACTATAACTGACTAACTAAGTTAGTTATAATAAACAAACCATTATAACTGACTAACCAAGTCAGTTACAACCAACAGATAGCACCCTACTATAGTAACTGCAAGAGAGTTTTATTTGACACAAGGAGTTATACACTCTCATTTAGACAATGCAATACTTGGAACAAGCTATGGAAATTAAAGAATAAAACCAAAACACATAGACAGGAACAATTGCAGCTGAACCAACATCAACTCCCTCACCTTAGTATTTCAAGGAGGGAAATGGTATGCCTAAACCAATCTAACCACAGAATAAAATCATAGTTATAAACCTTAGATAGCAGAGCATAACACTTGCTCTGAAAACACTATAGCAGGAAGAAAAATGACTGCTATTTTAAATATTACAATACAAACTAAATAATTAATGCTACAAATATAATACTAGAAACCAAAAAAATAAAGAAATTCATGATAAAACAACACAACTTATTCATATAATCACCATCAATCTAGGAGTAATAAGAACATAATGAAGTAAATAAAAATGAAAGATGGTGGTGAAATTAATAAAGAACATAATAAATTAGAAAAATGCAAACTGGGAAGTCTACAGGAAGAACAACGAATGGAACACAAGAAAAAAAATAGTATCGTGTGAGGCAGTTGAGATAAAAACAAAACTAATATTTTGCAGACTGGTCAAGGAAGAAGGGATTCTAATCCCACTATGTTTCTAAAGCAAAAAATTGCATTAGCAAATAGGAGAGGAAATATATTTTTACTAAAAAAAACTAATCAATATTGTTTCAGGGGTAAAAATAGGTTTTTGAAGCCTATATGCCGCTATAGCACATATTGTGGTCACAATGGCGGCTACTTGAATCCCACAGCAGCCCAATGCCACTCCACTCCACTACTATGCTATAATAAGGTAATGACCACTACAAGTAAAATACAAACCATGTACAGACACTTCTTGCTTAAGGAGTCAGAGTGTTGAACTCATATTTGACAACACCACCTC
The DNA here is from genome assembly GCA_016859785.1 of Macrotyloma uniflorum. Lineage (NCBI taxonomy): Eukaryota > Viridiplantae > Streptophyta > Magnoliopsida > Fabales > Fabaceae > Macrotyloma > Macrotyloma uniflorum. The sequence goes on from BDMB01000117.1 coordinate 241,820, forward strand.
CCTAACACCTGTACAGATGTGTCAAACACTCTTCATCAAGTGTCCACATTAAAAATTACATATTTTGGTTCAAACACTGGAGTCAACTTTCATATTGATGGACACTGCTAACATTTTTTAAAAAACATTTAGCGTAGGCAGCTTTCATAATATTAAAAAAATAATGTGTATCAGTAAGAAAGTCACAATAGTTGCAATCAGCCATAAGCCACACTGTCTAGGAAAATACTGCCTACACAGGAGCTGACTAGAAATATTGAGTGAAGTTTCATAATGTGGATCCACCAAAAGGTCAACTTTTAGCAGGTTGAGATCCCATATTAAATAGAAATAAGGCATAAGTAGGTAATCCTCACCTTACAAGTCAGTGTTTAAAGTTGAGTTAGATTCTTAATCAAAAATTCTAAGATGATATCAGAGTTTATCCTAAATCTATTCTTGGGCCACTTGCAATATCGTGCTCCAGACCCATAGCCCTAGATGTGAGGGGGGTTTTGGAAGGCCAACTTAGATGTGGTCATCCCTATGCATGAGATTGAGTGAAGCATCATGTGTAGAGCAACAAAGGAATGAGAGATCAATTCTTAATAGATTGGAATCTCACACCAACTAAAGTATGACCTAAAGAATGCTTATAAGGCCTGGGCATCATCACCTTATATCTTGGTTTTGTGACTTGAGTTAGACCTTAGGTCCAAAACTCCAAGACCATCAATGTGTTTTCTCTAAGGCTCACATCATAACGTGAGTTAATATACAAGAAAATACAATCCTTAATCACTATTTTAGATCTTCTGTTGTGAACTCACTTAATTTCGTGTGGTATACAACACTACCAGACACAACATTTGATATATATGCATATATCAAAAAGACCTAATCCCTATATTTTTTACATAAGCCATGTCAATGACGTGTTTAAGCTTAATAGCTAATACATAATGGGGCATCAAAAAGAGGTGCACTTTACTCAAAACTTTTCTTTCATGCCAATGATTAATTTGTACTCTGTTTTTCAATACAGAGTGCAGAGTGAGCTGAATTCTAAAATATAAGGACAAAGGTAAATGACCAAAAATAAACAAAGCAACTAATAGAGAGAATGTCCACATAAATATATTCCTGTACCGATGCTAATTTGCTATTTAGGACATAAATAAAGTATTGCCATTCCCTAGCATAAATTAAATTGTTCAACAGATTGCAGTAAACAACTTTGAACATATTATCTAAAATAAATAGTGAGATAAACAAAAGATACACTTACCTCTAAGTTTGAGGATAAGTTTAATCCACTAGCAGTAAGACTACGAACTCTGTGTCCTCTTAGATCCAGTCTCTGTTAAAATATGGAGATGGGTCAGACAGAAATTAGAATTAGATAATGAATGGGTCTGAAAAGTCCATCGTATTTGCTCAACATATAATAGAAGAAGTTTAACTTCAGACAAACATAAAAGTGAATAAAACATATTCAAAAGGGTCAATCAAATTCCAACAAGAATGATTGTGCACGCTACTATATTAACTCAAGAGTTCCCTACTCATCCAAAAAATCATTCAACTAGTATTCATAATTCCCTCTTTCCAGCAATTATTTCCCTTCCACTGTTCACACCTGTGCACGTATAATTCCTCCTTCCTATTCCTTCCACAATAATTCCATACATGACAATCAACAGCAACTCACCAACGAGATCCTTAATAGTAAACTTAAAATGTTGCCATAATCTCAAAACTTACCAAGTCATCATTGGCCTTAATCTCAACCTGCGGAAGAACAATAAACCGCGAATCCCGGCTATCAGGAGTGCCTCCCTTCCTCCTTCCAGAAAGTGAAGAAGCCCTATCCTGCGACATCGACAGAGAGCCCGCCTTCAACCCGCTGGAAACTGTCGGCGAAGAAACCCTGGAAACCGTCCTTCGAGCAGAACCTCCGCTGCTGGCAGTGCTATCCACCGACGAAGAACTAATCCTTCTCGAAACAGACGAAGCCGAAGGCGAACCCGACAATGCCGACTTACTCACGGGCTTCCTCGCAACCTCCGCCTTACTCACACCGGGTGTCCTGGAAGCCGAGCCAACCGGCGAGGCTGCAACCGGCTTGGCCGCAGCGCCGGCACGCGAAGCAGTTACAGAACTACGCCGGAGCTCCGGCAGCGACTTCCGGACAGGTTCACTCGCCGACAAAACGCTGCTCTTACCTCCAGCAACAGATTCAGCACCGGGTTTTCGCCCTCCAGCAGAGATCGACGACTTCTGAGACAGTCCTCCGGTACTGCTCCGTCTCGGAGCGGAAACCAAACTCGAGGAACCGCTGATTGAATCCGATCTCCTAGCCGCAACCGTTCCAGAATGCGTACTTGAAGCAGTTCGCGGTTCGACTTTCCTTTTCGCCGCACCGCCATGGTCCGCGGCGGTTTTCGAAGCTCTCCTGGAAGCTTCTGGAGCGTTCTTCTTCGGGGAACTCAGAGGCTTTTCCGGCGCCACGTCTTCGCCAGACTGCTCCGACGACACCTCCATTCAACAGCGAAGGTTCCAGAAACTCGACGAACTGAAAAACAACAAATAGCAAGCAGGAAGTTAATGTGCTAAACTATTAAACGCAGAGTTTTAAACTAAACGCCAAGCGCTATGATTTGGATCTAAGTGCGAGCGAGAAAAGGTGCAGAGAGAAGCACAATGTACGTGATTAAAGAGTGGTTGCTTCACGGGGTACCTAAAAAAATGTAAAGATCTTAAAGAAGGTGGAACTGGAAGAGAAGATGAATTAGAACTTAGAACAACTTAGGAGTTGAAATTGAGAAAGAGGGTTAAAAAAAAAAAAAAAAAAAGCAAAAAGCAAAGGTGCAGTGACTGTGAGAGGGACAGAGGAGCTGGAACCAATAAACGTGAGTATAGAAATGGAGCAAAAGTGGAAAGGGACCCTTGTGGGGTAGGTTAGGGTTCTTGAAAATTTTCAAAAATATTTGTTTATAACGCCCGCGAAAGGAAGAGCGGGTTGTGCAACAATGGAGCCATTTTTGTAGAGAGAAGCCTAATTTGGTCCCAGAATTTAGCAAAAAATGTGCTAATAAAGTACTGCTTTTTGTCCTTATCATTTCATTAATTTCCTTCACTGTATTCATTAAACTTTCAATTTATTGAATTTACAGAACTTCATTTGTTTTTGTTATATGTGATAATAAGGACAATAAATTATCTGTCCTCAGATTTAAATGACTTGATATTGGTAGAGAGTAGAAAGAGTTACACTTGAAATATAATAAATCGTTAACATAAATCTTCTAAAAAGAAATTAGCGTGGATTAATAAATCTTTAAAACAATATATTATAAATTAATTATATTTGAGTATTTAAAACAAGAAAAAATTAAAATAATATTTTGAAAAAAAAAATTCAGAAATTAAGTCACTTTTAAGAATTATTTTAATTTAAAGTTTATATAAGATATTAGTACAACTGGTATTATTATATTTTTTTTTTCATCAAAAGTTTATATTTAACTGAACAGGTAAATAAAAGATTTCATAGAAAATTATTAGATACATATTTCTCCAAATTTGAGATAAGATAATAAAATTCATTATTATAGTTAATTAAAAAAATATATAAGAAAAAAATTTATGAAATTAAATTTGAATTTGAGAGTATTTATATATAAAAAATATATTAACCTTGTGCGTCATTATTTTTAATTATATATATATATATATATAATATTATCTGTAAGATATTTTTGTTGCTAAAAAAGAAACCACAAAAAAGAAATTATAAAACTATTTAAGTGAAGTCACGCGGATTTTATTTTTAAAAAAATATTTTATAATGTTAAATTATTTTTAGTTTTAAAATTTTAATATTTTTATAATTTTAGTGAAATCACACATTTTTAATAATCCATAATCGATTAAAATCGTAAATTTTTTAATATTTTATATTTTTTTTTCTAAATTCAAAATATAATTTAACATTTCAAAACTGATCGAAATCAAACCGAATTACAATATTTTGAAGAAAAAATATAACATTTATTATTACAACTTTTATTTTGTCAAACATACTTTAAGGTTCATTTTCTTAAGAAATATCATCTATATGAATTTATTATCACATCATTAACTCTTATTTTAATCTATCTTCACCGCACATTCTCACATTTTAATTCTTTTTGTTTCACATAATAGTTTTTCTTAATTTGATTATTCTTTAATTATTATTTTTTATTTTTTATATTTTGATTTTAATTTTGTACTTATTATTTTATTATATATTTTAATATTTACGGGATAAATGTTCTATTATTTTATTTTTATCAAGGTTATTTTTATTTTATTTTTTAATCAAATTTTATTGATGAATTATTCATAATAATGAGAATTAAGAATTTTAGTATTCTAACTTAAAAATAATATATAATTTCAATTTTTAATAATATTAAAAATTTAAGTAATAAAATAATAATTATTAAGATTTTTACCTTTATTCATTCTCATATAATATTATTATTTTTTGTTTGTAATCTTTTGTTGTTTTCATTTTTTTCCTACTAGAATCATTCATAAATTAATATTATACCTATATGACATCTAATAATGGTTATATTAAATATATTTTTCAACTTTTAAGTAAAATATTTGTTATAATTATATTTTTATTTTAAAAATAAAAATTAGTTTACCTTTAATAAAACATTAAATTAAATTAAAAATCACAAAAACCAATTCAAAACAAAACGTTAAAATTGGTTTGGATTGGTTCATATTTTTTTGTTTCAAATCAAACCGCAAAAAAATTTTACATTTGATTTTAATGTATTTTTAATAAAAAATCGAAATAAATCATACCACGAACACCCCTAATACCGAATAGTAGACTATTGCATGGATATTATTTAAAATTAAAATAAATATTATTATATTCAAATAATTTAAATAATTAAATATTAAATATAAGATAAGATTGAATGTATAAAAATAATATAAAATTATTTAAAAATGTTTATTTATTTATTATTATTTAAATATATTTTTTAACTAATAAACACAAATTTAAAAATTATTTATACGATTTGCAGTGGATCTTACCACTCCAAATCGTATAAATAGGTAATAAATATAAGGTATTCTTTTTTATTGTGACAGTATATCACTTTAACAATATAATTGAGCGTCGAAATCGGAGTATAATATATGTACACCCTTGACATGGATGAGAATCTTATGTACAAAAATGGTGAGTGTACATTTTTCTATTTATGAATATTGCAAAGGAATATGAAATTTATCATTCTTGTAATGTTTTACTTAATGGATTTCTTGAGGAGGGAGTATATATTTGTTTTCCTTCTAGTTTTTTTTACTACTTCTTGTGACTCAATATATAAACTACTTTGTTCCTTTTATGATTTCAAGCAATCTTTATCAAATTAATTTTTCAAACTTTGAGACTCTTTCCTCGGTTTCGAGTTTCACCAATCCAAAATTGATTACATGTTATTCACCTTCACTCGAGATCATGATTTCATTATTATTCTTATCTATGTTGATGATATCATTTAACTTACAATAACACTTTTGCTTGTGATATGGTTAAACATTATTTATAGTTTTGGTTCAAAATCATGATCTTAACAAATTTAAATACTTTCTCAATATTCAATTTGTTCATAACTCCTTCGATCTATCTTTAAGTCAACAAAAAATTGTTATGGATATTTTGAGTGAATGTGGCTTACTTGAGTACAAACTAACTAATTTTTTCATGGATCAGAATCATAAACTAGTACTGGTAAATGGTCCAACTTACGATAATCATGCATGTTATTGAAGTCTTATAGGTCGTCTTGACTTAAGAATTGAGTAGAATGTTCTACTATATTATTTTGTACATTGTTGAATGATTTTGAAGCAAACATTACTCATTATATATCTAACTTCTACTACTTTGCTTTATTAATAAAAGGAAAGTTAAATTCTATTATTATTTTTTCCTTATTTATTATTAGTCCCAAAGATAAAATTTTAAATTAAGATGTCTCAATAAAATAATTGGATCCTAAAGGAATAAAGACAAAATGTCCCTAAATAACATGAGTATAAAATAAAAGAGTAAGTAAATAAAATTGAAAGAGTATAACCTATATCCCAATTAATGTTGTAAGAGAAGAAACTTTTATTATTATAAAAACTTTTAATCTTAAAACTTTTAAAAAATAAAGAAAATATGTGGTTGAGATTAAATAGTATAAAAATTTATATGTCTTGATATTTTATTATCTTAAAAAGTATTTAGATAAAAACTTAGTTTAGTCATAAAAAGATTTAATTTGTTGTGCAAAATCTTTTATGACAAGTTTCAACCTCACTTCTTATGTTTTGATTGCATTAACAAATGTATTCCTTCAATGTAAGAAAAATACTTCTAAACCTAACTATAATTTTTATCCTATGGACAAACAAACAATAGATATTAATCGACTAAGAGATAAATTACCTACCAATTTGTCAATTAATTCATAATGATGAGTCTCACAAAATAATGTCACAGACAGTTAATTACATTTTTTATTAGTTTACCTGTGAGTCTAATCAGACAAATTCATTTCCTAATCTTAGTCATCATGCAGTCTAAAATCCTATTGTATAAAATATGTTTTTCATCCTTATAAAAATAAATAATATGTTAAAATATTTTCTAAATTTTTTTTCTTATTAATTCAATTATTGTAAAATGTAAATGTATATTTTTGTCTAATTTTTTTTATAATTAAAATTTTAATAACGTGACAAACAAAAATAATGATGCAGTATAACTATTTATAATTTTATATAGGTAAAATATTTTTTTATCTTAATAAAATGTCTTATTTATTAAAATATTGTTTATAATTTTTTTTATTGATTTAGTTCTTATAAAATATAAATATGTTTTTTTATCCAACTTTGTAATTTAAATATAAATAAAAAATGGTGAAGGTGATAATATAGTGATAAATATAAAGCGTCATTATTGCCATAACATGCTATATCAAAAGTTTTTGAATTTTTACATTTTTTTTATATAGAAATTGTGTCAATTCCTTAAAAAAAGTAAATAAATTAATTATTTTTCATGCACCAATGAATCGATTGTTTTTATAATGACTTAACCTTATTTGTGCCTGAAAAAAAATTGCATATCTAATTATAACTTGTAAATTATATTTTACATAAAATCTTTATCAAATTTTCATCTCTCTCAAATTATATTTCTGTTTATAATCTAATTACTGCATTAATAATATTAAAAAATTGGATAAAAATTTATCTTTAAACTTTATAAGAATTAAACCAATACAAAATTTTTTATAAAATTATTTTAATAATTAAGATATTTTGTAAGAATTCTTCACAGTCAAGTTGATAAAATTCGTATACTCTATCTATTTTTCATCCTTCTGAACTCAGTTTCACTCTAACATATCACTTTATTTTTCTTTAACCAAACACATGGTTAATGCTTTACTAAAAATAGGAGTGTCAAACTCGATTAATGGGATACATTGTATTTCAAATTATAAAAGAGTGAGAAAAAAAATTGATTAATTTAATTTGATCCAGTAAAAATATAAACAAATTTTCACTTTATTTAATCTGATCTATATATTAATATTATCAAAATTTTCATGGATGGATAGTAATATTCCTTCCAATTTTTTTTAAATAAAATTTATATTTAAAAAAAATTCAAAAATAAATGTTGTAAAAAAATTTAAAAATGTATTTCTGAAAACTTTTAAAAAGATAAACTTAATGAAGATTTAATTATAAATAAATTTCATTAGATTAATTTTGTTCTATTAAATATGATATGATGATATATTAGAATTTGAGAAATAATGAATAAATTATTAAATATATATAAAATTATATAAATAGATTTGATTTAATTATTTTTTATATTTTGTAATTGATTGATCCGATAAATTTTAAATTATATAAATAAATTTAATTTAATTTATTTTTTACAGATTGGATAATTTTTTGTTGGGTTATTTTTATTTTATTTTTTATATTTTTATAGAATTGAATTTTTTTTAATAATAATGTTTATTTAAGTTTATAAATATAAAATCAAGAAGATGAATAATTAATAATAATAAAAATTTTAACTTAAAATAATATATAATTTTAAATTTTAATAATTTAAGTAATGAAATAACAATAAATTTTATATATAATTTGATTGATAATAATTTTCACTCTTTTTCTTATAATATTATTATTATTAATTTATAATATTTTATTTTTTCTTTATTTTTTATTAGAATTATTTATAAATTAATATGGTATTTATATAACATCTAACTAAAATTTCTATATTTAATTGTAATATATTTTTAATAAAAATCAATATCAAATCACACAGCAAATACCCTACTAATACCTCTTCTAAAATCTAAGTGATTTTCAAAAGTTCATCTAAGATATGTTTAAATAATTAAAAATAAATAAAAAAATATTTATAAATTAAAATTTATACATATAGATATATTAAAATAAAAATTTTGAGAAATCATATAAAAAAGTTATAAATTAACTTCTACATAAATTAATTTTACTTTTTACATAAAATAAAATAATTTAATTTAGTTTTTTTCCTTCCTCTCTTAACCATGAAAATTTTTATTCAAATATCTCCTTATTTAACATTCTATAGTTAAACTTTTGGAAAACTATTTATTATATATTCCGTAAAATTATAATTCAGATTCAGAATAATAAATAAAATATAAACTACAAGAGGCTTTTGAGTCTTTTTTTCCATAACGTGTAACAAATAGATTTCCAAATTTACAATTCTAGAAATATGCCGACAAAAAATTATAGAAATTGTGAAATATTATAATATTGAATTCCAAAACTGAACATTCATTAGAGATATTCTTGGAAAAAAAAACCAATGGTCCGTAAAAAATTGCCAACAATGGCAACAATTAATTTTACTTATAAACAAACAAGAACAATGGTACAAGACACCAATAAAAAAATACCACAATTTGGTACCATCAAAGGTGGTTTACCATACAGAATAAGTCATCGGGGCAAAATTTCTGACAAAAAATTTCTAACATTTTTCATTAATTAATTCTAAAATATTTGATTCGAGACACACTGTTGGGTATATCAAGCAGGAATCTCAACCTCTGCAATCTGTTAACAACCACCACAATACAAAGAAATGCCACTCCATGCGTATTTATGAAGATGTCTTGGTTAAATTGCAAGTAGACCGTGAAACATACGTGACAGAGGCCACACCTTCAAGAAATTGAAACTTCATTCGAGGACGAATTCATTTGGAAATTACATCAAAATCCTGCTTGCTTCTTCAGAGGTTGCTATTTGCTAGTCGCTACTCGCTAATGATGCTCAGCAAGTACCAGATTAAAGTAATACTCAGGTTGGACACGGATTCTTAAGCAAAGATGCTAAAATCCAACTCGTGAATTCATCATTCATTTCTTGGCACCGGAAGAGCATAAATACCGCAGCATATATTCATTTGAGGAACATGTATCTGCTAGATCCTGATGAATTCTAGTGATTGCTTTCTGCAAAGATTTTAATGATGGCAACAGATTACGAGAGTTCTGCTGAATAGAATTCCCATGGGCCTTGCAGAGCTCCTGTCAAATCATACCAAAGATAAAGATGATCTTATAGAACTACTATGACCTTGAGCAAACTTATGAAAAGACTAAATCTAAGCAAGTAAAGAATACCTGACACCATCTAAGTATAAATTCCAAATGTGGGCAGTTTTCTAAAAGATCTGCAAGTGCCTCCACTAATCGTTGGATATATTTGTAAGGGATTGATGTGGCAACTACTGGAATATCTACTGGACTAACCGCAAATATACATTTTTTAATGAAAGAATCTTCATTCAAGCGAAGGCTAAGAATCAAGGCTTTACTTGGTTGATTTTCACGGAGCGCTTCTTCAACAGCCTGTTCAGAAATGCCAGCTCAAGTTACTAACGACATCAAAACAGGAAATAGTGCAGAGAAGCGACAACATCATATACAGCTAGATGAAATGAAATTAAAATTATACGCTGCATTTTCAAGCCGTTCCTTGTTCTCATGATTAAAATGAAAAAAACGGATCTAGGAATTTGTTATCTTCATTTATTTCTGGTGTAGAAATTTGACCATTTTTAGTAAATTGCTGAAATACGAAATTAATTTTTTCTTGAATTTTATGTTGTCTGTCATGAATAAAAAAAATCCACACTATAAGAGGAAAATTGCATCCTTGTCTTACAAGTATATGCCAACTAACATCATAACAACTCAAATTATTAGAGGACAAATAGTTGTTTAGTCGTTTTCAAAGTAGGTGTTCTCTAACTGATTTCTTACTACAGAAAATAGTTTCTGGAATAATCTTATATTTTGAAGTAAACAGCGGTAGTTCTTTTAAGTTAAATTACCTCTGGTGTAACATTTATGTCGAGGTCAGTTGGATCAAATATGAACGATTCATCAACAGAATAAACCAAAACTCCCTCAGTTGTTGCTGCAACAAAACTACGCCCTGTAGGTGCAATTCTCAGGCACTTTGTCTGAATAATAGGCCTTCCACGGTTAGGCATAGATCCTGGCAAGTCTAATCCTAGTTTTCCTCGTGTTTGTTTGTCAACACCTTCTTCAATGTCACTGTTGTCATCGTCGATCAAATCTAGTGGGCCAGCATCTGTCATATTTTTTGAGTTTAAAATGTCAAGCACTCCATCTAATGAGAGATTGTGAGTTATCTGGAAACGTCGAAGTAAAACCTGAACAAAAGAGATTCCAATTAATAAACAGAACTGTACTACTATAGGTAAACAAGTGGATAGAATAGTCCACTTTGAATACCCCGTAATTTATATTTACAATACACACAGACAAGGGATGCAAATAATAAGACCAGTATAAAAGTTTTGGAAGGCAATAATAGACAGAATCAGGTACAGATGAGAGAAGACTTCAGAGTAACATATTTTAACCATCAGAAGCATTAACATGAACATAAAATCTTCTTAAACTGAAAATAGATTTCAGAGAATAGAAACAAAAAGCTTTCATCAACCTTTGCATGATAGATGGTTTCTGCCTCTACAAGAGAAACTGATTTTCCTATTGAGAAAGATTATAATGAGGAAAGGTACCCATGAGAGACACTTCACAACCAGATGTGCGCCCTTCGGGTGAAATCCCCCAACCAGCAAGATAATCTTTTTTCAAATATCCTAATGACCAAATGAAGTCCCTCATCATCTCTATCTTGACTCACATACCATTTGGGATTAGATAAAAATGAGAAAATCGAGAGAAATACAGGACAAGATTGATTTATGGAATAAGAACCCTTTCAATTATACTGGCACTTTGAGATTCTATTGATGATTGGATCCTAGAATCAAGTAGCCCTAGGATTGACACCTAGGCAAAACAAGGTGGTTCGATAGTAGAAATGCTCTTATGAAAACTAGGATAGAGTGAAAAATAAACCAGCAAAAGAATCAATTTGTAGTGGAAATGCCTGGTTACAGCTGAAGGTGAAGGAGAGAGGGAGGAATCACAAGGATTTATTTTACTATCACCAGAATGGATCAAATTTGTGAACTAAACAGCCTTTCTCTACAAGAACTTACTGAGCTCATCAGCCTTCCACTTCTATATCATTAAACTTATAGGTGCGATGCCTAAACTTATACAACAACAGAAAGGTGTAAAATGATATGCATTTTCAATTTTCAACCTATCAATTTACTAAAACAGTACAGATTGACTCCAGACAGCATTTAAGCTCAATATTTAGACAAGATAAAGAAGAAGGCTTTAACATTATATATAGTTTGTCAGTGTATTTGAGTATCATTATAATACAAATTGTGTAAATATTTCATACTTTCTTGTAGTTTATGAATTATCTAATTGCCCCACATCCAAAACATATTTGTTTTAACCAATAATTTATTGGACTAAACTGAATATAACATTTAACATGCGGCATCAATCAATATAGAAGCTTTCTAGAGGATAAGTTTTCAGAAATCAAATAACAGTTGATAAGCTGTGACTTCTACATATGTGAAAATCAACCAAAGTGCCTGTAGACCAACCTGATCCGCAACATCATACATGCAGATGTATCTGCTACTTCCCCCAGCTAATATGTAGCTACCATCAGCTGAATAACACAAGGTTGTAAAGAACTTCCCTGAGGTTGAGTTAGCAGCTGATCTACGGTCAGTCATAAGACGCCCACCAGCAATATCTCTAGAACCTTCTATGGTGTACATCAGCAACCCATCTATTGGGTCCCAAAAATGAATTTGCCCGTCTAATGTGCTGCAAGCTAACTGCCTTCCATCTGGACGATACACTACTGTAAGAACATCATGTGTGTGAGGAAATGATTCAACTGCTCCTTTTCCATCAAAGACATCCCACAGCCGAACAGTTTTATCATATGATGATGAAGCCAAGACAGCCTGCACAAAGCGAAAAGAGATGATGTAAGGTTTTTTGTTATTATAGACGTAAAAAACATAAAACAAATACAAACTTTAGTAGTTCCCTTCATTATCATATCTCAAGAGACAATAGTATTATTTATTTTGATAAGCTTAGAAGATAATATTATTTTATAAATTGAAAAAATAAAAAATGACTACACATAAATTTCTACTGAAGAGAAAAATTAGAACCAGCTAAAACTACTACAGAAGATAAGAAATTAACTTATGTAGGCAAATATCAGCAGAAGAAAATATAACTAACATTTGTAGGAGAAAAGACCAGCCCATGAACAGGAGCTTCATGACCACTAAGCACATCCAATAAGCGGCCCGTTCTCATTGACCAAACAAAAATCTGTTACACATATCATTGAGCAAAAAGGGTGAATGGTAAAATAATAATGATATATTCAGAATCAACCTAATTTGTGCGAAACTATACCTCAAAGGAATCTGAAGTGCCAGCACATATCACTTCACCACTTTGATCAGCTGTCAAAGAAACAAACTGTCTTGAAGAAGGGGTCGTAAATGTCCTAAAATTCCGGTAGCGTAATAAATCCCATGCACGAATGGTCCCATCAAGAGATGCACTAAGCAGGCAATTGTTACTTGCCATAAAATGTAAAGCCGTAACAGCATTAGTGTGCTCCGAAAATGTAACAAAGCAAAATCCTGACGAAAGCGTCCAAACCTGTAAACACAACAACAGTGCTTTTACTTCAGTTCAATTCAAACATTCAATTTCAAAACCAGTGCAATACACACATTGCAAAAGGCACAACACAGTCAAAGCTGGATCAAATTTCAAAACCCCAAACACAAGCCAAATTCAATCACCTTCACTTTATTATCATCTGCTCCAGTGGCAAGGAGCTGCGAGTCTGCCGAATACGCAATGCAATTCACATCAAAGTAGTGACCCTGCTGCTTCAAAATGTAGCTTTCAGACCGCCACTCCCACACCAGTAGCTGCCCCAATTTGGCACAGCCAAATGTCAACCAGTTTCCAAGCTCATTAAACACAGCAGTAGTAATCTTCTCCCTCGAAATAGATAACAAATGAATGCACACAAAATCCGGCATCTGATACAACCCAAACACACCATTTGAAAATCCAACAACCACCATATCTAGACCCCTATGATAATCACATGCCGTCACCTTCGCCGATCCCTGCATAAACCCATCCTTCCTCAATAACTCCCACTTCCCTCTACTCAGGTAACCCTCGTGACCATCCTCAGCATCAATTTTCTTCCTCTTCTTCACACCATCATTCTCAATAACCTCCAAATTCCCTTCCACGTCCCTCTCCGGCGTCCCTGGCGAGGGCGGCTCCTCACCCTCATCCTCACCCTCACCACCATTATCAGAAGCAAAACCCCAGCTAAATAAATAACAATCCCTAGTAACCGTATAAGCCTTACAAACCCTATTAGTTTTCGAATTGACACCGAAAAACGATCCTACAACCGAATCCCTATGCCCTAGGAGCAAAAAAGGCTTTTTCTTAACACCGCTATTTAATTTCTTCAAGCACAAGATTCTCGCGGTTAAATCCTTGGACCCGACGATGAGGTACTTCGAGTCAGGGCTCCAATCGAGGGTGTTTATTTTCGCGTCGAAGTCGGCAAAGGTGCGCACGAGCTCGAAGGGGAAGTACTCGCGGCGGAAAGCCGGGGAGCGCCAGATCTGGACGAGCTTGCCGGCGGCGACGGCGATGAGGGCGCCATCGGGGCTGAATTCAACGGCAGCGATGCGGTGCTTGAAGGAAATGCGATGGAGGACGGCGCGGCGGCGGAGGTTGATGAAGAGGCAGCGGTTTCGGTCGTCGACGGCGAGGAGGAAGGTGGCGTCGGGAGAGACGGCGATGCGGGAGACATTGGAGGAAGACTGGATGGGGAGGGTGGAGGTTTCGGACTTGAGAAGATCGGTGACGGCGACACGATTACCTACGGGGGAGAGTAGCAAGGTGTTGTTTGAAATGACCGCGTTGCCCCCTCTGTACGGGGCTCCCAAGAGGTTCTGGAACCTGAAGTTCATCACTTTGTTTCGGTGGTGGTGGTGGTGGTGGTGGGAAAGTAGAACGGATGCGTTACTTGCATGAACTGCGAGAGGTCACCGTGGTGTGTGGCGGGAATGGAGGTTTATGAGTTTAGGGTTTTAGGGTAATCCGTTGTAAAAATCCAACACCAAAACGGTAGCGTTTTGAACACTTTAAAGATTAAAAACAGGTTTATAATTAGATAACGAGTTTTTCCATGTTTATAATTTAAATTAAAAAAAATGACAGTCGTTTTTTTTCAAAAAGATAAAAATATATTACAAACGGAAATGTTAATTAAATTTTACCATTTTTTTCCTTTTTAATTTACTATTATTTTTTAATATTTTTATTACGCTTTTTTTTTATACATTTTTAACTTAATTTTTGGAGTTATTCCTTCGTCTCAATTTATCCTTCCATTATTTCCAATAGTGTCTTAATAAGATATTAAATTTAGTCAGAAAAAAATAAGACATCAAATTTTAGATCAGAATCTTATAAAAAAAAAGTTCTATTGATGTAGCATAGATATTTAGATTGTAAAAGTAAAAATTATTTATAAGTATAAACAACAACGCCAATTTGAGAGAGGTAAAATAATTACTTAACATTATGAGAATATTCCTGCATAATCAAGAATAATGATGAATGAAAAAAAAATTATTCATGTGAATATATTTTGTTATGTTGAATAATATTAAATTAAAATATAATTATAATAACTAATTTAATTTTTATAACAATACAGTATTATTCTTTCTTTTTCATACATTTATAGTCTCTTCAGACTTTATAATCTCTCTATAAAGAAGAAATGATGTTACCTTGACATCTTAGATAAACTAATATGAAATATGAATTTTCATCTTTTTTAACTAAAAATAGAACAATTATACTAAACTTGAATGAATCACAAAGAGAGTCATAAATAGATAGTATCATAATGGCACCAACTTGACATGTTTATATCGGTCATAACTTTCCTTAAACAATCATTTTCATTCACGAAGAAACAGAAAGAAAATACAGAAAGATATACAGAAAGAGGGAGAGTAGTAAAAAGATGAAAAATGTAATTCATTGATTGATTACTAACGATTACAAGTAGATATATAGGCAAACGAAAAACAGTAAAATAACATAATTGTATCATAAGCAATGGTACAATAAATCTAACCAGAAAATAGATAAACAGAGTGGGTAAGAAAATCGGGAAGAAGAATGGAAAAATGGGAAAATTGGCGGGAGAAGCATGATTTTATCAACCCTTAATAAATATTTATCATTCATAACTTAGAACAAATAATCTTGAAAGTAGTGGATGGAAGAGACTTGGTTAGTATGTTAGCCGTTTGAGTTAAAGATGCAATCGAAAGAATTATTATCAGACCATTTTTAACTTTATCTTGAATGAGACTGTTATAAAAAAAATAATACAAGTGTAGTTGGATGAGCATATAAGTCTTGAAAGAGATATGTCAATTACTATATTTTGCAGGTGGTAGCAACGAGGGCACGGTACTTGGCCTCAAAAGAGCTTTTTGGAGATTGTTGGTTGTTTTTTCGATTTTCATGATATAATATATTCTCTAATATAAATAGACTAACTCCTCAAATCATTATTCTTAATATTATAATTTTCTTTAAATAATAAAACAAGTAAATAGTATTTTAAGATTTTTTTTTTTGTCACAGTCAATGATCAACATAAAATAAAATAGATTTAAAAGATTTATCTGACAAACAGAAATATTTAATAAGTATTTAACTCGATTTAAATACGATTAACCATTAATAAATTAAAATTCAGGAATAATAAATTCAAATTAAATAATAAATGCTTAAAATAAGTTGAGCATTATTCATATTATAATTATACATGGTTTCCAATAATATTATAATTATATATACTAAACATTTTACTTACTCATTTCAAGGAAATAAGATAAATTCATAAAATTTTCACAATAACTTAATTGTTTCATAGAAATAAACTATTTACAGTAATATTTAAACATTATAAAATAATACTATGGTTAAGGAACCTATCATTCAAAATCACAAAATAATCAAAATTATTTTTATTATTTAACAAATATATCCTCAGGTGAGAGTATAGAAATTTTTATTCATACATATATAATAATATAAATCCCTATACTCAGAGCAGGTTCCCCATTAACAAGAAGAAGCAGGATTTGTCCTACCAATCAAATTCTCATCCAAGAGATGAGTGTCTCATGAATCTTCTTACATAATTTCCTGAAAAATTTGTTGTAAGGATGAGTTTCTTCCTCACCATAATCTTCCAACAAAATTCAAGATATTTATGTTTAATAATCACACAAATAGATATTTAATCAGAGAAAATGATTAATATAATTGAGTATTACATCTTAACAAAATTCTTTAACTATCAATTTCCAACCTCGTCAAATAAGTTCTTTTAATCTTTTTACAACATTATTATTTAAATTCCCTCATATTTCCTTATCACATACTTCAGTCATATGTCTCACTCACATCACCATTCAAACTGTGATCACATTAGTTTCGGTACTCTAGGTACTCTGGGATCCCAAAATAACGCTGCCAACCCCACCACCTAGGTGACATTGGCCTTACGCCGGTGTGGATAGCCGCCGGTTGGTAATACGCCCCACGGATACAACGTGCGCGCATGAGCCCCTTTGGCAAAAAGTATAGGCAACGACTCAGTCGGGTAATGGAGTGCGAGGCCTGCGGTAGCTCCCATTGCACACTGTGTACATCATGGCATGGACCACTCCGCCACACTCTCATTCTCCCAGGTTATCAAACCTTCCTGAACTATACTCCAGTGTATCTCTGTAGCTCATCCACACGAAAATTAATGACTTTAGATGGCATAAATCCACAAATTCTTGCAATTTCTCTACCCTTTAGGTAGTTCCAACTCTCATCGTAAAATATTCTTTTAACAACCATCTAAATCATTTTCTTACTTCATAACATCAAACATTGTTCTCTCATTCATGATCAATCATATTGTTATATTTAATTATGTTGAGTTAATAAAATTTTTATTAGTTCTACGGCATATAACAGAGTCATATTAATTCAATAATGATTATCATAGAAAATTAAAATTTAATAAAAAGAAAACTGATTCTAAGGATAAAATAGAAGAAATGAAGTTATAAGAGTAATTATGAATTTTTTTAAAATTTTTAAAATTTTTTTTTTTGGAAATCTGCTGAGCGGATTTCTGAGCGGATTCGGGTCGGTGCGCTGAGCGGATTTCAACCCAGATCCGCTGAGCGGATTTGGTGTTTTGTGCGCTGAGCAGATTTTTGCAGGCTTCTCGGGTTTCAATGATTTTTCAACAATTTTCCAAAATAAAACACATCCAGACAACAATCAAT
Source organism: Macrotyloma uniflorum (assembly GCA_016859785.1). Classification (NCBI taxonomy): domain Eukaryota; kingdom Viridiplantae; phylum Streptophyta; class Magnoliopsida; order Fabales; family Fabaceae; genus Macrotyloma; species Macrotyloma uniflorum. The sequence goes on from BDMB01000117.1 coordinate 259,830, forward strand.
CCACAAAACATCATACATTGAAGATTAGAATGAGAAATAAATTCCCCTTACCTTAAAATTCTTCAAATGATCCAAAAATAGAGAAACTTTGAGTTTTCTAACTCAATCCTTCAAAAATCATAAAATCTACGGTTAATCTAAGATTTTAATCGGTGAAAATGGAATTGGAAGCTTGGATTTGAGTAATATTACCTTAAATTGAGAAGAAACTGAGAATCAAAGCAAGGTTTTGGAATTTTGAAATTTGAAGCAAAGTGGAAGAAGAAGATGAAGAGGTCACTGTGTAATGGCTTCACAGAGAAGAAAAGAATTGTGAAGAAGAAGAAATCTGATGGCGGTTATGTTTATATATCTATATAATAATAATAAATTTGAGGCGGTTAAGTTTTTTTTTTTTAATTATATTAATATTTATTTTCCTTTTAAAAAAAAAATAATAATTATACAAAAATAATTTTTATTAATTTTAAATATCACACACAATTAAAATACACATCCAAAAATTAAGGGTGTTACAATAACATATTTACGGGTTATGGGGCAAGTAGTCCAATCGGAATCGCTAAAGGCCTTTAATTGAATGGTGTTGTTATTGTTAACGAAAATTTTGCGACCAAGAGTATTCTTCAAATATTAGAGAATTCGAAAAACTGCTTGTTTATGGTTGATGGTTGGAACAGAGACGAATTGACTAAGGTGATTAATCGCATAAATTATGTCGGGCAGTGTATTGGTTAGATAGATGAGTCTACCAATCAGTCGTCTATATGTATGATGTGCAATCCTCATTATTCAACTTCTTACAATTAGTATCATGTAAATTAGATGAATTTGTCATAAGAGTAGTAGGGGCACATACAAGCATTCCAGTTTCTATGAGAAGATTCAAAATATATTTTCACTAACAGAGACGAATACCTATATTATATCTAACAATTTCTAAAACCAAGAAAATACGTTAGATGACCAAGGTTTTTTATATGAAAACTTTATCAAGAAGAATTGTTATGCGGATGATTCTAGAAGAATCATTGCTTGAGACAATAATATTGTCAACATATATTAAGATGACAATGATGAAATTGTTGTTGAATTTTAGAAACAAAGAATTATAAGTGGAAATTATAATCGTTAGTAACAAGAAATGAAGATAATTTTTCATACCATTATTTAAGACCATATAGTAATTGTTACAATTTGCAAAACTTAATTTTGTTTCCAATATTAAGTCCAAGAGGTATCTTCGTATAAACCTCTTCATGAAGATTACTAATAAAACATAGTCGCTTATGTTTATCAAAGTAATTTAAAGTTCTCCCTAATATAGTAAGGAAGTGTCCTTCAAGTGTCAATCCAAGGAGTAATGTGTGAGACTAGATTCAATGTAAAATATTCACAAATGTAGAATGCAAATTGGGGGATTTTGTTGTTTTAAAGAATTAAAATGCAGAATGATTAACAATGAATGCTAAATGAAATCTATTTAATGAATGTAATTGAGTAAAACTAATGCTAAAGCTTAAATTGGAATCAAACTACTGGATTAATAAATGAGTGAAGAATTATGCAGAATGAAATTAAAATGTAATGCTAAATTTAAAACTGCTGTCTATTTGTAAACTAAATCAATTTGAGAATTAAAATACAATTATGCACTAAAAAAAGTTTAGAGCACAAACTGAAATTTAAATGAAAACAACTACAAGTACCTAGTAAATTGAAATCAATTAAGTAGATGAACTACAAAATGAAAACAATCCTTCAAAATGTATTGAATGTAAGCGCAGAATGCAAAATGCAAAGCTTATGCCTAATGCACTATATGATTCAAAAACTAACTAGTGTTATTGATTTAAAATGAAAATGATGTAGAATTAAAAGAAATGCAGAAGAGTTATTTAAAGAAACTTGAATTCAAAACATGACTAAAATTGAAAGACAATGTAAAACTTAAGATGTCAAAGTTGATTCAAAATTAAAGAACGACGAATTGGAAAACTAAGGTTGCAGTATTGAAATTCAGAAATCAAAGAATTAACAATCATAAATTCAAGCTCATAGATGAAGAGATTGATTCCAGAATCACATTCACTTTGTCTTAAGAATTAAATCAATCGGTTTAATCCAGCCAAGAGTACACAGGAAAGACATTCAAGTGTATTATGTAGTTGACCTTAATCAAGAACCAACCGAAGTAAATGATAAAATCAACGTGATATAGTGCCAAAATCCCCAACTATGTTCTTAAACTTATGAAGCTGAATGAAAATCCAGAAGCAAATGTAAATTCGGAAGAAAACTAAGAATTGAATTAAAATCAATTACAATAATAGGAATTAAACTATCTCTACTGAATAAAGCGAAAAACTAACAGAACAAATAAGATTATGCTATTAAATCGCAAGAATCCAAATATCGAATGCAATTTTCTCTTCTATTCAAAAACTCAATTGATCAATTAAGAACTTATTAAAAACACACAATGAAAGACATTCAATGTGTTGTATCACTCTTGATCAAGAAGTGAAAACAAGATATAGTAAAGAACAAAAGATTGAAACCAAATGTAAGAAACCTTGCAGTTTAATAAAAAAAAATCATTCGGAACAATGAACAATGCAAAATAACAAAGCAAGAATAAAGTGAAAGAGAGTGAGAGAACACGAACAACTTGAGAATGAAAACTTCCATTGCAAGAAACTCAAAAACTTCAATAGGAAAACCAAAAAACTAACTAACTAACTAATCAAATACAATTGTTTCTAATTGCAAGAAAACGTTTAGAATGACTTGTTCTCTTCACTAAATCTACTGAATTATAATGACTAATGACTTATTTATACAATACGAGCTTCATATGTAATGGATGAGCCCGAATGTAAATGATCTAGTTCATAACTTATATTGAACTCATCTAAAAACTATAGCCACTGTGTTGTGACTTTGTACATACACCAAAAATCCATTTTAATTTCAAATTTGATTATTCAACTTCTAGATGAAAGCTTGATGAGCTAGGAATCTAGTGAAAAAAAAATCAACTTAGTCGAACATTTGTGAAAAAAGATATGAATAAAATAGTGAGCATATGTTTGGGTATACAACAACTGAGTTTTACTATATTAACAGAAGTGAGTTTTGAGCCTAACTCAATCTCATAAAATCGGCTTATAAGGTGAGGTTAATTTGGCCATATCTCTAGGAGATGTGGGGTCTCTAACACACCTTTTCTTCGTCGAGATTTCATTAGCTCGAACATGGGACTGGACAATTGTGATAAGACAATTGTAGGACGACATATGTGGGTGAGGGGTGGTGTGATAGGCTCACCAACTTTGTTAATATAAACTCTGATATCATAACAAAATATAAATATAATATTTATATAGTTTTTAATTTGTGATTAAATATTTATAAAAATGTGTTTTATGTATAATTTAGGTTTATTTAAGATAATATGAATATTTATAAACTAATTCTAGCAATTATTTATGCAAAAAAATTAAGTTACATCAATCACCTTGCAAAAAAACATTGTTACAATCTAGTTGCTTGAGCTCCCATTTATTGATTGCATCACGCAAAGTAGTAAGTTTAGCTACAGGTGAGAGAAGATATCAATGAAGTCCAATCTTTCAGGTTGTGTGTAACTTTTGGTAACGATGAATTTTGTGGCATTCTATGGTGCCATTAGATTTGTGTTTGATCTTATACTCCCATCAACACCAAATAACATATTTGTTTGAAAGAAAATCAATAATAATCAATAATAATAGTAGAAATAAAAGTGATTCACATAAATAATTCAATATTAAAAATAATAATTTCACTATAATAAATTAATTAATTATATACGAAATTTTATATACAGATAAAAATCGGTAGGTAATTATAATATTATCTACTGATTTTACATACAGAATAAATCGGTAGGTAATTATAATATTATCTACTAATTTTACATGCAGTATAAATCGGTAGGTAATTATAATATTATCTATTAATTTTACATACAGAATAAATTGGTAGGTAATTATAATATACATACAAAATAAAACAATAAATAATTATAATATAATTATTTTTATTCTTATTATATTCATAATTTTTATTTTTTTTTAAATAAATTATTTAATATTAATAATAGTAATAATATAATATTATTCTTAATATTATTATTATTATTTATTATTATGATTTATATTTGAAAAATGCGAAAGAATTTGCTTTTAAAACCATAAGCCTCTCTTTCTTTTCGTTCTCCTCCCTCTGCCATTTCATTTCCCTCATCTACCTGTGTTTCGTCTCTCTCCCGTAAGTTCAGGGATTCGGCATTCAAGAACTCCCTCCCAGCCATCCTATCTTGCTTGTGTAAAAATAGCTTACAGGCCAGTACTCTTTCTCTCCTGGAAGGTAAATCTGGAGTTCATACCCGCACTCTGTAACCACAATAGGGCTCTAGAGTTCATACCACCTGGCGGTTCATCAGAAGTCTAGAAGGTAAATCTGGAGTTCATACCCGCACTCTGTAATCTAAGGATTATTCTGTAAGTAATACCTACGGATTATTCGGTAGGTAAATTACCTACGATGATTTTACCTACGAATTTTGAGCCATAGGAAAGCCGTAGATAATATATTCTTAGCTATAGGTATTATTTATTTCCTACTGATTTCATCAATAGATAATAATGATATTTGTTGTAGTTTTGTTAACTATTCATCTTTTATTTTTTTAATTGTTAGTTAAAAAACTATTTAAACTTGACCGTGTATACATGAAAATAACTCAATTATAATTTTATGTATATGAAAATATGTTATAAATAATATATTACATTTTAAATTAAATTGTAATTTAAAAAATTATAAATAATATAATAATAAATTTAAATTTATAAACATATAAGTTAGTCGATTAATGTTGTTTTGAGAGATTTTTAGTAACCAACTTTAATAATTTTAAAGTAATTATTTATATATAACTTTTATTTGAATTTTATTTTTTTATTATTTTTCATATATTTGAATAGTTTTAGATTTTTTTTTCTAGTCTATTGTGTTATATAATTGAATTATGTTAGGTGAGTAAGATTGTATTAAGTTGGATTTGAATTTATGTGAATAAGATAGAATATGATTTGAGTTAGATTAAACTTGACTTAATTAATTATGTACGAAATTTTATATACAGATAAAAATTTGTAGGTAATTATAATATTTTTTATTGATTTTACATATAGAATAAATCGGTAGGTAATTATAATATACATACAAAATAAAGTAATAGATAATTATAACATAATTATTTGGTAGGTAATTTACCTACGGATTAGTTGGTAGGTAATTTACCTACGGATTAGTTGGTAGGTAATTTACCTACGGATTGTTCGGTAGGTAATTACCTACGAATTATTTGGTAGGTAATTACCTAAAGTTTATTCTGTAGGTAATACCTACGGATTATTCGGTAGGTAAATTACCTACGAATTTTGAGCCGTAGGAAAGCCGTAGATAATATATTCTTAGCTACAAATATTATTTATTTTCTACTGATTTCATCAGTAGATAATAATGATATTTGTTGTAATTTTATTAACTATTCATCTTTTATTTTTTTAATTGTTAGTTAAAAAACTATTTAAACTCGACCGTGTATACATGAAAATAGCTCAATTATAATTTTATGTATATGAAAATATGTCATAAATAATATATTACATTTTAAATTATATTATAATTTAAAAAATTATAAATAATATAGTAATAAATTTAAATTTATAAACATATAAATTAGTCGATTAATGTTGTTTAGAGAGATTTTTAGTAACCAACTTTAATAATTTTAAAGTAATTATTTAGATATAACTTTTATTTGAATTTTATTTTTTTATTATTTTTCATATATTTGAATAGTTTTAGATTTTTTTTCTAGTCTATATGTGTTATATAATTGAATTATGTTGGGTGAGTAAGATTGTATTAAGTTGGATTTAAATTTATGTGAATAAGATAGAATATGATTTTAGTTAGATTAAACTTGACTTAATTAATTATGTACGAAATTTTATATACAGATAAAAATTGGTAGGTAATTATAATATTTTCTATTGATTTTACATACAAAATAAATCGGTAGGTAATTATAATATACATACAAAATAAAATAGTAGATAATTATAACATAATTATTCGGTAGGTAATTACCTACGGATTAGTCGGTAGGTAATTTATCTACGGATTGTTCGGGGGTAATTACCTACGGATTAGTCGGTAGGTAATTACCTACGGATATCCGTAGGTAATTACCTACGGATTAGTCGGTAGGTAATTTACTTATGGATTGTTCAGTAGGTAATTACCTACGGATAATTCAGTAGGTAATTACCTACGGATAATTCGGTAGGTAATTACTTACGGATTAGTCAGTAGGTAATTTACTTACGGATTGTTCTGTAGGTAATTACCTACAGATTACTCGGTAGGTAATTACTTAAGATTTTTCCGTAGGTAATACCTACAGATTATTCGGTAGGTAAATTACCTATGATGATTTTACCTACGAATTTTGAGCCATAGAAAAACCGTAGATAATATCTTCTTACCTACATATATGTTTATTTCTTACTGATTTCATCAATAGATAATAATGATATTTATTGTAGTTTTGTTAATTATTCATTTTTTTATTTTTTTATTTGTTAAATAAAAAACTATTTAAACTTGACCGTATATACATGAAAATAGCTCAATTATAATTTTATATATATGAAAATAAGTCATAAATAATATATTACATTTTAAATTATATTCTAAATTAAAAAATTATAAATAATATAATAATAAATTTAAATTTGTAAATATATAAATTAGTCTATTAATTTGTTTTTTAGAGATTTTTAGTAACCAATTTTAATAATTTTAAAGAAATTATTTATATATAATTTTTATTTTTTATTATTTTTTATATTTATGAATAATTTTAAATTTTTTTTTCTAGTCTATATGTGTTATATAACTTAATTACGTTAGTTAGGTGAATTAGGTTAGGTAAATAAGATTGTATTAAGTTGGATGAAAATTTGTGTGAATAAGATAGAATATGATTTGAGTTAGATTAATTGAGACAATTTATATAAAATTAATTGTTTAATAATTATATAAATATTTAGTTAAAAAAGTTATATTTTATAATACCTGAAATAATTAATTTAAATAAAAAAATTAAAATTAAATAAATTTAAATTATCTTATTAAAAAAATATTTATAAAATCAAACCTGAGCTATTTAAATTCAAATGTATTTAAATTTTTAAAAAATTATAAATTTTTTTATCCTAATACAAGATTAAGTTTTAGACAATTCTTTATTGTTATTTCTTTTATAATATCTGTAAAAAAAAAAGACACTACTACTCCATCTTCCAATGTATTCATCTCCCTTTTCTGTGTCTCAAACTCCTTAGATTTATCATAAGAAGCATGCAACCCCAAGAAGACATAATAAACCAAAAGAAGCACTGTCCAGAAACCAAACCTAATAAAGGAATCTTTATCTATAGATCCAAGAAGGAATATGTTAACAAAAATAGATATGGAAGGTACCCATGGAACCAAAGGCACCCCCCAAACTTTTGGCTCCTTTGCACGTGGAACAAGAAGCCAAAGCCCTCCTGTAGCTAAAACCCAAATTGGCCCTAAAATAGCATAACCAATCCAACCATCACTTAGTGCCCAATAAGATGAAATACCAGATGAAGAACCAATGATCACCACAATGAACACAATGAGTTTGATTTGGTTCCCCTTTGTTGTGACTCCACTAGAGTAGTACCTACGCACAAGGAGAGCAACTGCCACTAACATGAAGATGAAGAGAGTGGAAATTGACAAGAGGTTAGAGAGAATCTCAAGGTCAGTGAAGAAACCAATCACAGCAGAGATCAAAACTAGGGCAACTGTGGCATTCACAGGTGTCCCAGTGTGCTCATCCACTAAGGCAAACCAAGGAGGCATCATGTGTGTACGTGAAATGTGAGTCAGATATCGAGCTTGACCAACAGTAGTCACCAACAACACTGTGGTCATTCCCTTCAAAGCCCCCAATGAAACAATGTACTTAGCCCAATCCCATCCTATAGAACTAAACGCAATCGAAAAGGGTGCATTCACGTCAATACTAGTATACGGTTGCATGAGGCATAGTGTGCCTGCAAGCAAGCAATATGCCAATGTGGAGATCAACACTGAACCCACAAGTCCAATAGGAATGTCCCTTGAAGGGTTCTTGGTCTCTTCAGCCATGGTTGCAACAGCATCAAACCCCACGTAAGCAAAGTAGAGGACAGCTGAAGCATGGAACACGCCCCTAGTACCAAAGGGTGCAAAGGGTACGTAGTTTTGAGGCTTCGCATGGATAAGGCCTGCTATGACGATGAAGACAATGATGACTATGTGTAACACTGAGGCAACGTAGTTGAAGACTGAAGATGCTTTGGTGCTGTAAACCACAAGGATGCAAGTGACTGAGAGGATCACAACAGCTATAGGGTCAAGGTGGCCATAATTGGGGTTCATTTTATGGATGACTATGCGAAAATCATCAGGGTTTTTATTGCAGAGGGTGGCGAAGTATGAGGTCCATGACCTTGAGACTGCAGCACAACTTATTACGTACTCCATAAGGATGTTTCCCGCGGCAATGAAGGCCACAAAGTCCCCTAGCTCCACTCTTAAGTAGGCAAATGACCCACCTAAGGAAAAAAGAGAAACAAAACAAGGTGAAGTTGATGCCAAATTCAATAAAATTACTGATTGATGATGCATTACCGTACTATAAGCTAATAAATTTTATGGAGAAATTCTGTGAATTGGTCGTAAGCATGCTCCTGTTGAAAGTGGTAAAATAAGCAAAATCCCACTCACTTCAGTAAAGTATTAGAAGGCGTGAAATGTTCTTTTTGAAGATACATAAAAGCATGAATTCTCCTCCCTCTTGAAAGACTATTTCTCTCTCTAAATATTTTGACAACAGCTCCAAAAAAGCAATTAAAGATTTGGTTTCGTTTAAGTGCTTTTTTCTTCATATAAAAAAACTATTATAAAGATAATGAACTCTAATTTTAGTGGACAATTACGCTATTTTTTTTCATTTAAATATATAATATCAATTTCTTTTAAATAAGGCATAATTTTTCTTAAGATTGTAAAAATAAATAAAGACTGGAAAATATAATAGGATATTATCCTGTGTTATTTATCATTCTTGATTATATATATATATATATATAACAATTATATTATTATATATTAAATATATATTATTTTTATTATTTTTTATATTTCTTTTTTATAAATCTTTTAAAAATATTATGTATATAATGATAATATTATGTACATAATTATATTTACATGATTCTTACAAATTTTGGATGCCCAATTTAGAAAGAAAGAAAATTAATTGGTGTATTCGGATTGGCAGTAATATACAGTACTGCTTGACTATCACAGTCAAGCATCATAGGATGCTGGTGACCAATACCTAAAGAATGTAAAAGACCTTTCAATTACGCAAGTTCACATGTGGGATTGGCCAATGAGTAATATTCCACTTCAGTAGAGGAGCGAACTACAATATGTTACTTCTTAGTTTTCTAAGAAATAGGTGAATTCCCAAGAAAAAACAATCTACCCTATAAGAGAATGTCTTGTTAAAGGACAAGTAGCCCAATTACTTAGAGTTGAAGATCACAATCAACATGTAACATGATCCCTTATCCAGGCTAAGATAACAAACCATAGAAGAGTAGCATTCAAATGTTCTTAAACAGGAACTTGCATGAATTGAGAGAGCATGTAAACACTATAAGAAATATTAGTCTGAGTAACTAAAAGGTAAATCAAACGACCAACTAGTCTTTGGTATTTGGTTGGATCATATAAAGGACTCCTAGTGGCAAGCAAAAGATGATGATTTTGATCAAGGGAAAAATCAATAGGCTTGATACCCAAGAGACCAGTTTTGGTAATAATGTCAATCGTATTTTCGTTGGTATTGGGAAATACCTGTGGGACTTTTAACCACTTTGATGCCTAAAAAAAAATACTTTAAGAATTTCTATCCATGGTTATAAATATTTTCTTACAATTGTTGATGATTTCAGTAGATTTACCTGGGTAGTTCTACTAAAAACAAAAGCGGAGGTCCAAATCAATATTGAAAATTTTATTATCTTAATTGAGAGGCAATTTGACTCTAAGGTAAAAAATTATACGTTCTGATAATTGTCCTGAATTTTTCCTTAAAGACTTTTATGCTTCTAAATGTATTATTCACTAAACAACTTGTTCTTACACTCTTCAACAAAATGTTAGAGTTGAACGCAAACACCAACATATTCTCAATGTTGCTCTAGCCCTTCTGTTTCAATATGAAATTCCAAAATAAGTTTTGGTCCTATGCTATTAAGCATGCTGTTTTTGTCATAAATCGAGTTCCTTCATCTATTATACAAAATAAAACCCCCTTTGAATTACTTTTTAATAACAAAACTGATTTCTCTAGTATCAAGGTTTTTGGATCTCTTTGCTATGCCTCCACCCATATTCCTAGTAAAAAATTTGACCCAAATTTCAGATGTGGTGTTTTTCTTGGTTTTCAAAGAGGAACAAAAGGATACCTTATTCTGAATTTAGAATATAGAGAAATTTATGTGTCTAGAAATGTCATATTTCATGAAGCAATCCTACCTTTCAGAAAACCTAAGCCCAATGATGTTTGCCTCTAACACCACTCCACCTCTTCCCTCAGTACCTTCCATAACTTTACCCAACAACACTTACCCTTATGTGGACCCCATTTCTCCATTTCCCCCTTCCAATGCGTCAACATCAAACACATCGCCTTCCTTACCCTTACCTAACTCATCACCATCAATCATCCACAATAACTCACCATTGTCATCACCACCCACATCTATTTCACCTACGGTCACCATACAACTCATTTTTTAGCCACTCGCATTCCTCAGCCATCAACTCGACTTCGTGACTTTGTCTGTAGCACCTTTATTGCTTCGTCAAACCAACCCTCCTCAAAGTGTGAATATCCAATTCAAAAGGTAATTTCTTACTCTCAGTTACTTCCTTCTAATCACAAATTTGTCATGTATATTTTCTCTGAAAATGAACCCTCTACTTACAAAGACGTAATTCACAATCCTTGTTGGATTGAGGTAATTAATGCTGAGATTGATGCTCTAAATTTAAGACAGACTTAGGACATTGTTGTGCCTCCTCCTAATTTTAAACCCATATGATGTAAATTGGTCTACAAGATCAAGCGTAGGGCTGATGATAGTATCGAGTGCTACAAAGCACATCTTGTTGCCAAAGATTTTTCTCAAATTGAGGGGATTGATTACATGGAGACCTTCTCCCTGTGGTAAAGATGAATACAATTCGTGTTGTTTTGGCTTTAATATCTATCAATTGCTAGCACTTACAACAATTAGATATCAACAATGCCTTCTTGCACGGAGATTTGACTAAAGATGTTTATATCACTATTCCTCCTGGAATTCATGCCTACCCTCGTTCACATTGCTGCAAAATTACTGCAAATTTCGTAAATCTTTGTACGGACTGAAGCACGTTGTTGGTATGAGAAACTTTCTCTTCTTTTATTTTGTGGATATCAACAAGATCAAGCGGATCATAGCCTCTTTGTTAAAAATCATGGGACTGATTTTGCAGCCTTGATAGTGTATGTTGATGATATTGTTCTGGCAGGAAATTATCTTCATAAAATTAATATGGTCAAGAAGATCCTAAACTCCAACTTCCACATGAAGGATTTCGGAAATATGAAATATTTCTTAGATTTAGAAGTTAATGTTTCATATGCTGGAATTTCAATTTGTCAACAAAAATGGTTTGCATCCACCACTCCAATAGATTGTTCATTACATCTTCATACAAATTCAAGTGCACCACTATTTGATCCCCTCTCTTATAGACGTTTAATTGGTCTATTATTGTATCTTACAAGCATGCGTCCCGACATTATTTTTCTTGTCCAACAACTAAGCCAATTCATGTCTAATCCAACTAAAGTTCACTTCCAGGTTGCTATGCGGGTTCTTAAATATCTTAAAGGCAGCCTCAGCAAAGGCCTTATGTTTTAGTGTGATTCACCGATGCATGTTCTAGGTTTCAGCAATGCAAATTAGGCTACTTGCGTTGATTCTCGTCGGTCTGTTACAGGATATTGTATCTTCATTGGCAATTCTTTGGTTTCTCGGAAAACCAAGAAATAGAACATAATATCCAGATCTTATTCAGAATCCGAGTATAGGGCACTTGCTTCCACCACATGTGAATTGCAATGACTCATTTATTTACTGTTTGATATGGGAATTTCATGTTCAAAGCAACCTGTCCTATATTGCGATAATCAAAGTACCCTTCATACTGTCGCCAATCTTGTTTTTCATGAACGTACAAAACATCTGGACATAGACTATCATCTAGTTCGTGAGAAAGCTCAATCAGGACTTATGCGCATGCTACCTGTTTCATCCTCCAACCAACTTGCTGACATGTTTACAAAGACCTTTCCTCCTCGCAGGGGCGGAGGGAGGGGGGGACACGGGGGGGCCCCGGCCCCCCCCAACATTTTGGATTTTTTTTATAATACCCCCAATATTTTGAATTTTTTTTATTATTATATAAAATTATAATTAAATTATGAAATATATATTCCCCTGGCCCCCCCTGTTCTGTCCTCCCTCATAATATGGTATAAAAATATTATATATAAATTAAATCTAAATATAATCTTTTTAATTTAAAATAATCAAATATATAATCTTATATATATAAAAGAAAATATTTTATCAGTTTTTATATTTGTATTATATATCTTTTTAATAAATATCATCAATTAAAAAAAAATCAAAAGATATCAAAATAATCTTTTATATCATATATGTACATATTATATATATTAGAAAATTGTAGAGTATTAGAAACTAAAAGTTAAGAAATTCAAGATAAAGCAAACACGACGTCGACTATATTTTTCTTAGAGTGAAGAAACAAGGTAAGAAAAATTCTTTCTTTATTATTTTTGTTCACTATTATAGCATTTTAACATGTATAATATAAATTTTTTTATTTGTTATCAATTCTTTGGTTGTTTTAATATTTTATGATGCTCTATTTTGATTCAATTTTAATGTATATATATTATTTTTTTTAATTATTCCGACTCGGTCCGACCCGACCCAGTTCGACCTGATTCAACCTGGTCCGACCCGATTCGACCCGGTCCGGCCCCCCCCACCTAAAATTCCTGGCTCCGCCCCTGCCTCCTCGCTTATTTACTATTAATTTATCCAAGTTGGAGTTGTTTGATACTCACTCACCTCCAGCTTGTAGGGGGGTAAAACAGAAGAAGCCTAATCCTTAGCCCAATAATATCAGTAACTTCCAGATGATTTGTCTTTACTGCTACCTATCACCTAAGTATCTGTAACTTCTAGATATTTTGTCTTTTCTGTTGCCTATCATCTTGTATATATACATTATCCACATTGAGAATATAAGAATCATATATTATCCTTGCACATATGTCTTTTCTATCTTTTACACATGACTCAAGTAGGCTTTGAAAGACTGAATAACTTAATCATTATTTCTAGAGATTACAAAATCATCAACATAGACTAATACATTGAGGTGAAACTCATTATGATGAAGAGTAAAAAGAGGGTAGTCTGAATAGGAGTGTGTGAATCCATATTTCTGTAATGCACTCTTCAACTTACTAAACCAGCAACGGGGAGCTTGTTTCAAGCCATATAAAGATTTATGTAACCTGCAAACTTGAGTAGGATAATGAGATTTGAAACCAGGAGGTAGCTTCATATATACTTCCTTATCAAGTTCACCATGTAAGAAAGTATTGTGAACGTTCATTTGGTAGAGTGTCCAATTCTTAGTAGCTGCAACTGTAAGAAAAGTACGAATTGTGACAATTTTTGCAAGTGGTGCAAAGGTCTCATGAAAATCTAATCCTTCAACTTGCTTATTCCCAAAAATAACAAGGCGAACTTTAAACCTTTCAATAGATCCATCTGCATGGTATTTGATCTGATAAACCCATTTACATCCAATAGTCTTTTTATTAGGAGGCAAAGATACTACACATCAGGTCTCATTATTTTCAAGGACTTGAATTTTTTGTTGCATTACATTTCACCAATGTTCATATTAAACAATATCAACAAAAGTTTGTAGTTCAAATTCAGTACTAATTGCTATAAAAAACTACCTATGACGAGAAGAAAATTTAGTACAATTGACATAATTTGCTATAGGATAAGGCGTACTTAAGGAGCAAGATAAAGCAAATACATTGGGAGAGGGATTAATCTTGTAAATGGTATTAGTCACAGAGTCGCGTAATAGTTGAAGGGATCTTTGTATGACAACCATGACCTAAAGTTTTTATGTGAATGGGTTCTGGTGCAACCCCTATCTGTAGCACTCCTGATTCAATATCTAGTGTGATATCAGTAGTGTGTGAGACTCTATTTGGTATGAGAATAAATGAGAGACTATCCGATGTTGGAATAACTTCATTGTTTGGTGAAGTATTTTTATTCAAGTATATCTCAGATATAAGAGGAACATCATCATTAATGGAAACATGTGTAGTAGAGGGAGAATTAGATAAAGTGGAATCCTATTCAAGGGATAAGTATGATGCAAAAGGAAATTGATCTTCATAAAATACAACATCACGTGATACCAAAAAATGTTTTTGACTCAACATTATACAATCTTCCACCTTTTTTACCATAGGGGTAACCCACAAAAATACATTTTCTACTTCTAGTAGCAAATTTATCTCCCCATGATTTTGATTATGAGCATAGCACAAACATAAAAAAAAAAACTCAAAGATAATTAAGATAAGGAGGTGTACGGTACAAAATTTCATAAGAAAATTTTCCTTTTAACACTGTTGTGGGATTACGGTTTATTAAGTAACATGCAACTAAAGCACAGTCTCCCCAAAAACTAATCGGAAGGTCACACTGAAAAAACAAGACACGTGCAACATTCAAAATATACTTGTATTTGTGCTCTACTCGTCCATTTTGTTGTAGAGTTTTTGTACAAGAAGTCTCATGCACTATACCATGACCATGAAAATATGTTCCCATGAAAATAAATTCTGTGTCATTATCACTTCGAAAATATTTACCATTTTGTTTGAATTGACATTCCGTCATGAAAATAAACTTTCGTAAATACATAGAGACTTCTTTCTTGTCACTATGTAGATAAATCCAAACAACCCTTGAATAATCATCAACAATAGTAAAAAAAATATCGATCACCAAAAAAACTTAGAGTTTTGTAGGGTCTCTATAAGTCACAATGAATTAACTTAAAAATTTCATTTGTTTTATTTTCACTAATAGGAAAACTTTCTCTCGGTTGTTTTACGCGAAAACAAATATCACATACTTGGTTACATGATTTATTTATTCTGTTAGAATCTATCTTAAATAACATATCAATAACTTTATTGGAAGGGTGCTCTAACCTTTATGCCGTAATTCTCAAGAAGTTTATGTTGATAATGTCTTTACAACTTCTATTGTGACTATCTTCTTAAAATAATATAACCCCTCTCGTTACTTACCTATTCCAATCAATGTCTTCGAAGTGTGATCTCGGATAGTACAAGATTTATCACTAAAATAAATCTCACAATCAAATTCATTGATCAATTGAGACACTGAAATAAGATTGCAAGTTAAATTAGGCACATAACCGTGCCTTCCTTTCTAACGATTATGTGTTCACCATTAGGAAGACCTACCAAACACACTCCACAATATCCTTAATATTAGTGAGACATGCTAATTTTCCAGTCACATGATGTATCAAGAATCCAAGCCAAAGAAGTATAATTATCACTCAGTTTTTTAGTAGCATTAAGTTTTTCACTAGCTCCTACTTTGATATTGTTTAAGAGACTCACTAGTATTTTCCATTACTCATCGGTAATACCTTTAACATCAGATGAATTTGCTTGTGCAACATGAACTTTGACAATTTCACGTCCTTTGCCAAGTTGTGTGTCTTTTCCTCTTTCATATCCTTTTCCAATTCCACGAGGATGATCCCCCACCAATCTGGATAGCCTATGATTTGAAACCACCTATCTAAATCATGTCCAGCGCAATGACAATGAGTACATAAGATATATTTCTCCTTTGTTGAATTTTGAGTTCTTGTTTGCACGGCAAATGCCAACACGTCACCACGTTCCTCTTTGTTACGAGAAAAAATGCACATCCATTCTTCCTGCACTAATGTAGAATATACTTGTTTAAAGGAGGAAATGGATCTTGTGCAGGAAGATTGGATCTAACCGTCCCATAGAAAACTTCATCCAACTCCATAAGAAACTGATGAACCTTTTCTTCTTCACGCTTCTTTTCCAATTTTGAATTGAGATTATATTTACAAAGCTCACATTTACAAATGGGGATTTGTTCATAATTTCCCAATTATTCCACAACTTTTTCAATTTTTCACTAATAAAATCTAGACGCGAATGCGAAAACTACACACAGGCTCGTTGGAGAGAATAATGAAAAAACAAAAGAAGGAAAGAACCACACACAAATAAAAGGGAATGTCGAAACTTCTATTACTTGAGTCTTGTGTAAAGGTTACAAGTGTAGAACCATATAAAGGCAAACTAAAACAGTTATAGTAACTTATCCCTTAAAACAAGGATAAATAGAGGGGTGAAGCGAAAGTGAATACGACGAGGGTGAAAAGGTATTTTATCAGCCCCCTCAAGCTGGGAATATATATCCATGATTCCTAGCTTGGATTTGAAGGTAGTAGGTGGAAGTGACTTGGTTAAAATATCAGCAGTCTTTGAGATGAGGAGATAGGGAGGAGCTTGATCAAGTCAATGTCGACTTTGTCCCTAACAATATGGCAGTCGATTTTTATGTGCTTGGTTCATTCGTGGAAGACTTGATTGGAAGCGATGCGGATGACATATTGATTATCATAGAAAAGCAAGGCGGGAGTGAGAGAATGAGTACCTAAGTCTTGGAGAAGATATGTTAACCATTGGATTTCACATGTGGTGATGGTGAGGGCACGATACTCAGCTTTAGACGAGTTTCGGGAGATGGTAGGTTGCTTCTTCGATTTTCAGAATATAAGAGAGATTCTCCAAGGTAAATGGAGTAGCCAATGACTGATCTACGGGTGTTGAGGCAAGTGGCCCAATGAGAATCATTGAAGCCTTTTAGTTGGATGCTGCTGTTATTATTGAAGAAGATACCTTGGCCATGAGCATTTTTCAAATAGCGAATGATTCTGAAAACAGTTTGTTTATGGTGAGTAGGCGTAGAGACGAATTGCCTGAGATAGTTGACTACATAAGTGATGTATTTTCATGTAAACCTCTTCATGAAGGTCCCCGTGGAAAAAGACATTGTTAACATCTTATTGTTTAAGCTCTCATTTATTGATTGCAAGAAGTGCAAGGAGTAAACGAAGTGTTGTTAGCTTAGTTATTGGTGAAAAAGTATCCATGAAATCCAACCCTTCAAATTGAGTATAGCCCTTAGTCACTAGGCGAACTTTATGGCGTTCAATAGTACCATCAGACCTATGTTTAATCTTATATACCCAATGACAGCCTATTGCAGATTTATTTGGAGGAAGTTAAGTGATTATCCATGTGTTGTTGGCTTCAAGAGCTGCTAATTCATCATTCATTACTTGTATCCAGTTCTTGTCTTTGCCTCATTATAGTTCCTTGGTTCAGTGGTAGAAGATAGGGATAAAATAGTATGCATGAAAGAAGATGACAAAGAATCATATGAGATAAACTTCTCAATTGTATTATGATTGAAACAAAAGGTTGAACAGTTGTGAGAAAATCTGCAAGATATGATGGAGGTCTCATGTTTCTTGTGGATTGTCTGAGACTTTTTTTTTCAATATGAGTATTATAATCATCATTATTATTGATAGGTGCATTTTGAATGTTGTTGTCCTGGTTAAGTATAGTATCATGATCATGTTTTTTAGACTAATTATCAAGATTAGGCAATGAGAAATGAGCATCAGTTTCAGAAGTTTGGTTAATAAAATATGGAAAACAGTTGTTATGTAAAACAACATGTCTAGATACTTCTATCTTATGATTTTAAGGTTGAGAAGTTGATATCCCTTAGTGTTAGGCCTAAAACCAAGGAAAATAGCAGGATCAGATCTGTTGTCAAGTTTGCTTCTATGATTACTAAGAGTATTAACATAACAAAGACATCCAAAGACTTTTAGATCATAAATATCACAGGGATCACCATACAATTATTCATAAGGGGATTTGTTATTAAGGAAAGGAGTTGGTATATAATTTATGAGAAAGGTAGCATGCAAATCAGCAAAACAGCATAATCTGTTAGGGAGATTAAATTGAAATAAAAGTGAGCGTGTAACATTTAAAAGGTGTTAGTATTTTTTCTCAACAATTCCATTTTGTTGGGGTGTTTCAACACATGAAATTTGGTGGATAATCCCTTTAGTTTTGAAAAAATCATTCATATCAAACTCCAATTCATTATCAATTCGAATTTGTTTAATTCTACAAGAATGTTGATTTTCAATTTGACCGATAAAAGTTGTAATGTTAGCACAAGTTCTAGATTTGTTTTGCATTAAAAAGAGTCATGTGAAATGAGTATGGTCATCCACAATAGTAAGAAAATACCTGAATTCTCTCATAGAAACATTGGAACAAGGTCCCCAAATATCAATGTGTGTCATATCAAATGAGTGAGTAACATGAGAATTACTTAAGGAAAAATGTAACTTTTTCTAGTTTGCTAAATGACAAGAATTACAAACAAAATTTTTATTATAAAAGAGATATGAATAACAAGATTTCAAAGCTTGCAATCGTTCAATAGAAGGATGACCCGTTCTAAAATGCCAAAGATCAATGTTCTTAGTTTTATAATAAGGTTCAACAAAAATAGAAAAATGTTGAGCAGTAGAAGTATTAAAGGTGTATAGCTCATTTATCAAATCAATTATACCAATCTTCCCTTTCATTTTTATTTCCTATATAACACAACATTTTGAAGACAAATTAGTTCATAATTGAGTGAGGTAGTTAATTTGGATATAGAAATCAAATTGAAAGTAAAAGATGGAATATAAAGAACATCTTCAAGATATAAATTCTTGCTGAATTTAAATTTTCTTGAATGGGTTGCGAAAACATGTTCTCCAGTGGAAATTTTAACAATGATTGGTTTAATAGGTTTATAATTCAAGAAGTTGGATAGAGAAATACAAACATGGTTAGTTGCTCTTGAGTCTACAATCCAAATAGAAAATTTTGGTTAGGAATGTTCTTACCAGTGGAGGAAAATGGTTGTGTAGATTGAGGATATGGATCCTACTTGGTTTACTTGAATTTGACTGCTTGATACATCATCAATGTTGCTTTGCTCTAAAAGATTCATGAAAATTTTATAATACTGTGGAGTAATGCGAATATATGCATCATTAGAGTTCTTCTAATTAGAAACTCTTTCTTCTTTGATTGATATGCTGTTGACTTGAAGATTTTTATTGGAGAAAGATTTATATCCTGGTGGATAACCGTGATTTTGAAAGCAAACCTCAACAGTGTGACCATTCTTGCCATAGTGAGTGTAGGGCCTTTTGTTCTTGCAATTCTTTATTTCTTGGATGGAAGGAAAACTATGCTTCTTATAACAAACAACTTCTGTGTGGCCATTCTTGCCGTAATAGGCATAGGTTGTGAATTTGGAAAGTTGATTTTGATTCACATTGGTACTCATATTGATGCTCTTAGAATTTGTGATAAAAGAATTACTGGAAGGCTATATTTCTTGTTGGGCAACGAATGAAAAAATGTTGGTGATCGGTGTGATCGAATCCATAAGTAAAACGTGAGATCTTATATTATTATATTGCTCATTCAATCCCCGCAAGAATTGCAATGCCTGGTCTTCAATCTTTCGCTAAGTAATGACGTTAATCATGGAACGAGAACATTTACTTGGACAGACACATATAGGATCTGGACGGAAGTTCTCTAGTTCATCCCATATCACTCTCAATTTTGTAAAATACTCGGTAATAGAGAGTTCTCACTGGTTGAGAGAAGCGACTTCCATCTGGTGGTCAGAAATACATAAAAGATCTCTTTGAGAATACCTAGTCTTAAGATCGTTCCAAATATCAGAAGCCATATCCATCCAAATAACGCTCTGACGAATTGATGAAGAAATGGAGTGGACCAGCCATGAAACAACCATATTGTTACAGCGGTTCCAGACAACATAACTTGGATTGGTTTTTAATGGTTTTTGAACGTTATTAGAAACGAATTCAACCTTATTTTTGGCGCTAAGAGTCGTGATCATGGACCTACTCCATGAGTGATAATTGATGGGATTGAGAATAGACGAAACCAAAGCAGTGGCGAGATTCTCGACGAGATGGAGATACAAGATATTCACGGATTGTTCATTGGCCATGATGGAAAGGGTTAGAGTGCGCAGTAGAGCTCTTTAAAAGAAGAGCTCTGATACCATAATAAAACCCAAACACGAAGGCGAAAACTACCCACAGGCTAGCTGGAGAGAACAACGAAAAAGAAAAAGAAGGAAAGAACGACATAGAGAGAAAAGGGAATGTCGAAAATTTTATTATTGAGTCTTGTGTAAAGGTTACAAGGGTAGAATCATATATAGGCAAATAGAAACTGTTACTGTAACTTATCCCTTAAAATAGGGATAAACAGAGGGGCGAAGCGGAAGCGAATACGACAAGGGTGAAAAGGTATTTTATCAGCCACAAGAATTGCTATCCCTTTCTGTTTGCATTGATCTAGGTCAGCTTTAAGTTGTTGAATTTGTGCTCCGTTCATTATGTAAAAACGTTCTTAAATATCCTTCTACAGATGTTGTCGTGCCTCTATATATAAAATAGTTGTTCTCAACTAAGGTTTAATGATATTCATGATTCAAGAAATCAACGAGGAACTAATTGTCCACCAATCGTCAAGATCATTCAATTCATCTAATGGTCGGTTGGTCATTCGTCAACGATTCTGTTTTCGAGGATTGTCATTCGAAATGATATCATAAAGAGAAATAGTTTTTCTTATAATCATCCCTTTACTTATTTCGTTTTGTTTGTTATTTATTTCTACCATGATGACAAATTTTTAGTATTTTAATATTTCTTTTAATATAATTATGATATTATGTAAGAATACAATGAAATATTTTTCTATCTTATTCACTATTCTCAAATAAATATATTATATACAAATATATGATTGCACATTAAATATGTATTATTTTTATCATTTATTATTTTTGATATTTTTTTTAACAAATTTATTAAAAATATGACAATATTATACACATAATTAGATTACATAATTCTTTTCCAATTACATATTTTTCTCAAAATAATAATTTTCAACTCAACAAATACCTTAAAAAATTTTATGAAATCAAATAACTAAGATAAAACAAATTTATAACTTTAAAGAAAATATTTTTTACATAATCCATTTACATTCGTAAATTTATATATAAATTTATTTTATAAAATAATAATTATATTTTAAAAAATATATAAATAAAATTATTTTATTAATATATATATATATTATAATTTATCTAATATTAAAATCAATTTAATTAATATAACTTAATATATATATATAATTTTTTTAAAATAAGTCAAAATAACCCATTACTATATTGATTCAATACAGGATTGGATTAAACTAAAATTTGTGATTTATTTTAATATATCAACTATATCGGATTTGAAAAAATTTAAATAATAGTCTTTTATTTCCGAATCCTACAAAGGATATAAGAAACTAGTACTTAAACTCGTATATATATATATATATATATATATATATATATATATAACCTATATCAGTATTATAAATTTGAAAGAAAATAAAAAATTAAATCATGGAAAATTTTAATTAAATGAATGTTGAAAGTTATAAACTAAAACTTTTGAAACTATTAAAAAAAAATGCAATTAGTTAAAAAGAAAAAGAAAAATAAAAATGACATGTTTAGAAGAAATAAAATTAAAACAAATCTTGTTAGGATGTTAGGATAAAAATAGGTTAAGTGATTTATCACGATCTAAGATCTATTTCGTCAAGAGAAATATTTGATCTGACTTATTTATGAAAAAGGTGAAATTTAAACCTTTAAAAAATGTTTTTAATTAAGAAAATTACTTTAAAAGTCTATTAAATAGGATATATTTAAGTATTATAAATATGAATTAGTAAAAAAAATACAATTATGCCTAAAATCTTTATATATATATATATATATATATATATATATCATTAATAAGTTGGTGCCTATACTATATGTTTTGTTAATTAAATTATCTTTGGAGTGTATGTGCATGACATTGATATGCTAGTTTCTCTAGTGAGTTTTTTTCAGATAAATTTTTAAGGGTTAATTTGAGGTTTTATTTAAATTAATATTCACATTTATTCGTAACTTATATTTGTGCGTAATTTATAAATTAAATTCATAATAATAAATATTTTTATATAATTAAATTTATAATAAATAAAAAATATAATACATTAATTACATTTATATTTGAAATAAACAATTCAAATCTATGATATATTTTTTTAATTATTTACAATTTCTTTTTGTCTTCATATTTTTCGTGCTGAAGCGAAGGCCAAACTGTCGCTTAACAACACACCTATCTACACGATTAAATCTGACACCACCAACAAATGCATGCCACATTAGGATTTGATTTTAAATATAAACTCTCATTCCAAATCCACCACACTTTTGTTACTATTCTTTGAAAAATAATAACTTAAATGTTTTAAGCAAAAATAATAATGAAAATACATTATTATGAATTTACCTAACTTTAAAAAGAAAAATATTTAATCAATCAAAAAAATATTAAATAAGTTTTTTATGTTTCCAAAATTGATATTGGTTCTTTCTAATTTTCTGAGAGTTTTTTATATGCGATATTTGTAGGTATGTATGTATTCATAATTGAAATTATCAAAATTATCATGTCAAGTTAATTCAAACGTAACAGGTTGACAATGGAAATTGTACAAATATGTCTAGTTAATTCATACATAATAGATTAATTGTGCAAATTACTATATTTATTAAATGGTTAATTATGATTTAATGTTCTAAATTTTGAGATAATTTTGATTTTAATCTTTCAAGTATTTTTTTTAAAAAAAGTATATTTTAATATTTGAAAAAAAGAAATTATTTAAATATTAAAATTGAAAAATTAAAATTATTTTTGTTTTTGAAATTTAATATTTAAAGATTAAAATAATATTTTATTAAATTTAAAAATATTTTTTTTATTTGTTCCATTAAAATAGATTCATTTTAAATTTTATGAAATAAAAATATGATGAAATATTAGATATAATGTAAGGATATAGGAAAAAGTAGTTAAGTGAAAAAGGAAAAACTGACTTGATGATAAAAGTTGCTTAATTCAATTTTAAAGTATATAAATAGAAAAACTAAACATTTCATCTTTATTACTTAGTTTCACTATCTTTTTAAAATTTTTCATTTTCTAAATCCTCTTATTTCTTTCAAAGATTTTTTAACTATTTCTCATCTCTTTCAAGATCCGAACATACCACAAGAAAGCTATTGAGGAGTAAATCACTTTGAACTGATTGAAATTTCCATTTGGCTAAGTTTCCAGTGTTCTATTTTGAAAAATAGGCTAGGATAGGGTTGTTGTTTTAAGGTTCCCTAAGTTCATGCATGTGCATTTTCTTAGTTCTAGAACTCTTAAATTGTTGCTCTATAGTGAACTGTTTAAAAGAGCTACCTTAAAGTAAGGGAAGTTAGTAATTTCTAAGATTTTATAAAATTCTGAGTAGGTGATTTATTTTGGGGAGAAATGTGTTCATAAATTGGTTCTCTCAAACTATTAGGATGCTGGAATTGTTGCGTAAGTTTGCAATTTGGGGTTTTGCTGCTGTAAGGTCCCCTTTTAAGTGTTGTGTGTATAATTTAAAATTCATTGTTTGAGATGATGAAAATTGATGATGTGTGTAATGTTTGGATTTAGTGACTGGAACCCTGGTTTGACGTGGTTGTATAGACTATATGTACTGGAATATAAATTGAATGTGTGGTAAAGTTCAAAATTGAATGGAATTCTCAATTTGTAGTTGGTTGAAATTTTGAGAAAAGCTTACTTTGAATCAGTGACCCAATATTTTAACAAACCATGCCTAAATTGATTTATCTGAACCCTCTAATAGTGTTAAGAAGAAAAATTGAGTCAAAAGATTCAAGGTTAACTCTTCTGTAAAATCCTAATCTGCATAAGATCTGTTATGATTATGGTAAGACCGAGAATTAAAATTGGAAATTTGTTGGTTTTTGGATGAGACTGGTGTACTGAATAAAATGTTGTTGAAATTGTGAGTTGTTGAAATTGCTTGTTTGATTGCCTAGACATGTTGATATTCAGAGTAGTATAAATTTAATTGGATGTAGTATTGACACCTGACTGAATGCACTTAGATGAATGTTGTAATTGTAATAAACTTTTGCATGGTTTGCTAGTGGAATGAATAAATCTGAATGGATTAGTAGTAAATGGATTCTGATTTGAATTATGCACTTTGAGGACTAAATTGTGTAAAAGAATAAGTTGAATCTTTTGATCCTTGCCTATGAAACCCAATTATAATTTGTATTTTAGTACTCTTTGAAGATAGAAATGAATCAATGAATCAAAGAGATTCAAGTTGAATCTTTTGCAAAATTTCTGTACTGCATAAAATTTGTTGAGCAAATTGGTCTTGTTCCATATTAAGGAAATTGTGTTGAAATTCTAGGACTAATAATGTGACGGATGAATAATAGAATGTGATTGGTAATGAGAAACATGAATTGGCACTAAAACTGTGTGACTCTTAGATAGGAGGGTTTATTTTTTGAATATGATACGGGTAAGAGGCCGTGTAATTCATATTAAGGAGAAGTTTATTATGATGTGAATGAAATATGGCATGTGGTAATTTAGTGTGTATAGATCTAGGAATATGTCATAAGGTATCTAGACCTTAATGTGGATTAAGGTCATATAGACTGAGACCATATGTGGTGAGAGCTCGATGGAGATTCCGTCAGTTGCTCTGAAAAGACAATTAGATGCGACTATCCTGATGTGCTATTGGTTATGAATAGCGAGGGAATGATATTGAGGTGAAACATATTCAATTAGTCGGTCATGATAAGACTTGTAGTCCTGTTTTTGATACATAATTGTACTGAAGTGAAACAAACTTAGTTAGTCGATCATTATAAGACTCATGGTCCATATTTTAATACATCAGGTGTTAGCCTTAGATATCTGAGATTCATGCAGTCTTTCGGAATCTTGTTTGTGAATGTGAATTTATAATATGTAAAGTTATAGGTAAACACTTATGTTCAATGATATTTTTTATCTTAAATAATATGAATGTTTATTGATTTTTCATGTTCTTTTTATCACTAACTTATCTTACTGAGTTATGTGTGTTTGACTATTATGACAATATTCTTTACATAGAAAAAGATAAATGCTGATTTTATTTTTTAATTTTGAAGAATTATTCAATTATGTAATTAAAATAAATTAAAAATTATACATTTTATTCCAGTTAAGATAATATATTTTGAGTATTTTTATATAAAACATTAGGGAAAAACGTGTATGAACCCAATTTTAAGATTACAAAAACTTATTTTTTATTTTATTTTTTTACATTTATTTTACACTATTGAAAGATGAAGAATAAAACAAAACCAATTATAAACCTAATTAAAAGGCCAGAACTAGAGTTAGATCACAGTGAACTAAAATGAGCTAGTAAAACAGTGGAAGTCACTCACCGGCAACGGGGATTTCGATGGCAAACTCGGTGTAACAGAAGACGGATAGCATGGCGGAGACACCAGACACGACGTAGGACAAGATCACGGCGGGACCAGCGACGTTCCTGGCCTCCAATCCAGTGAGGACGAATATTCCGGCGCCGATGACGCAGCCGACACCGAGCCACATGAGGTCCCACCAGTTGAGCGTCTTCTTCATCTGGTGGCTGCTTCGCGCCTTCATCTCGCCGATCTCCACGCCCTCACTGGATCGCGTGACGAATCGGTCCTTCAGCCTCCGCGGCGTCTCCAGCAGCGCTCTCGTGTAGTTCCCCCAGCTCTTGAACGACTCCTCCGGCAGGAAGTCGTTTTTCCGAATGGTGCAACTCCTCCTCTTCACCACTCCTTCTCCTTCCATCAAACGACGATACGTTTTCGTACGAAACTCTGTTCTTTCTAACTACGTTTTTACACCAGAGTTTTCGCACTAGCTACGTTTCTATCGTTTGTTTTTCTTTGTAACCAATTGCTACTGGTCGTATATATATAGCGAGATATGCGTGCTTAGATTTATGCTAGAATTAGCATTCGCATCTCACAAATTTTATCAGAAAAAATATTAATTTTTTTGATAGTTAAAAATAATTTAAGAAGCTGAGAATTTCTTCCAAATTTTATTTTTAATTTATACATAAATTAAATTTACTTTATCATAAAATTAATTAATTAATTAATTTATTGATTTATTTTAAAAAAAATGAGGAAGCTTGTCAAGAAAATATCGAACCGATAAAGATTCTAAGGTGACAACCTGACGTATTGAATCATTTTTCAGACAAAACAATTATTTCCAATTAATCTTTGGTAAGAGAAGCAGTTATAAACTAAATTCTTTTAAATAGTTTATTTATAATTGGATGAAATTATTATAAACTACACAACTTTGAAAGTCTGTTGTTGTCTATCTAATTAATATTACTTCTAATGTCATTATTTTAAATAATTTTAATTAATAATGCTTTAGTTTATCATAATATTGATGTAATTCAATTTCACAATTGAAGATTAAAATTGATATATTAAAATTTCATCAAATTAATAAAGAACTTTTTATTCAATATTTTTATTTATGAGTAACTTATTATTATATATAAAATCTTACGTGGTGGAAATTTTTTAAATAAAACTTCCACAATATTAAAAAATTTGATGTTCAGGGAACAATACAGTTTGAAGTACTTTTAAGGTTTAAATTGGATAAGCATTAGTGGCTGAACACAAAATTAATAATTTAGCAAATTAACCCTGCATCGGGTTAACGGGCCATTTTGGTCTATTTAAAAATAAATAAATAAATAAATAAAAATAAAATAAAATACATATGTTAAATTTAAGTTATATTAATGAAATGAATTTTAATATCTAATATAATGATTTCATATATAAATTATAATATATATATATATATATATATTTTAATAAAATAATTTTACTTGTATATTTTTTAATAAAATGATTATTATTTTATAACATGGACTAATTTTTAAATTTACTGGTTGATCTGACTTAAATCCATTTAGGCCATAAGTTAAATTTAGTCAAGAAAAAAAATGTTTTAATTCAATTTAGGTTACAACTTTTTAGGTTTTATTTGTCTCATTTTTTGGATTTTTTTAACCAACTCATGAGATTTGACCTATTTTGATAATCCTACAAGTATGTCATATAGATTAATAAGATTTCTTGAAAAAATAGTTTCTTCAAACTAAGTAATCAGAAAAATCTTATTGTTATATGGTTGAACTTATTTCTAACCCTTTTGAATTTTATAAATGTTTCTTGGTAAGTGATGAAGTGAAATCTCTTCTTAAATGGTATTTTCATAGGTTTGATTGAAAGAGTTTTTTCATAAACACCACAAAAAAGAAAAGTAAAATAAAAATTTAAAATTAGTTTTTTCATAAATTATAAAATAATTTGTAGAAGTTGTTTTATGAAATTTTTTATTTTTAATTTAGGTATAAATTAATTTTAATTTATGAAAAAAATCATTTTTTTATTAAAAATATTTATAAAAAACTTTCTTCAAACATGTCCCTGAATTGTTTTCTAATCATATTCCCCCTTCTTCTTTGTCTAAATTATCTAAGATCTCAAGTTTGTTTTAAGATCCTATCACTAAATTATCTAACTCCTTTTGTTTTTTTTTTTTTTTACGTAATTTGATTTGATCATATTGGTATGTTATAACAAAAATACTTCAGAATTTCATCAAGAAAAAATTATTGAGTAACTTAAACTTTATAAAAAAAAACAACATTTCCTAATTATATTATATTTTATGTATAATTTTAATAATTGTGATATCACGTCTATTGTTGATGCATAAATATTTCAAGTGGATTTATTTTAATGTTTGATCTTTTTTCTGATTAAATAAAAATTAAGAGGTAATATCTCAATCCTAGCCGAAAAAATGAGTTAAAAAAACAATCAGATTTAGATTGTATTAAGATTTTTGAAACCAAATAGAAATTATTTGGAAATGGTTTCAACCAAAAGCATATGATTTGCTTTAGTTGGATTTTAATTTAATAACATTCAAATTAAATGATTTGGTTCGTATCAGTTATAAAACTTTAAATATTCTTTAAAAAAAATTATATAATATTTTTTATAAAAATTATTATATATTTTATAATACAAAATTATTAAATATAAATATATTTTATAATTTTTCTTTTTATAATTATTTTTTATTTCATAATTTCAACTACTTTAATATTTATAAATAAATTATATAATTTTATATTAAAAATTTATTATTATATTTTATAAATATAATATAATTAAACAAAAATAATTTTTATAATAATATATATATATATTAGTTGTTATTTAATTTTAAATATATAATTTTATATTTATATAGAATAAAGATTTGATTTAATTTTTTATTAAAATTTAAAATTTAAATAAAATGATGTGATTTAAGAACAAATATATTTAAAATAAGTTAAATTTTAATTAATTTTTAATTTTTTAAATTAATTTTTCGTAGTTAATTCGATTTTGAATATATTATTGTAGATATTATTTCTTGTTTAATATAAATGATTTATAAATTTGAGTTTTTTTATGAATATTTTGTCTTTAAATATTCATAAAATATATATAATTTTTTTTATAAGTTATTCAACTAGAAAATATAAATTCCATATTCTAAATATTAAAAAATATTTAAGTATAATATTTTATTAAATTTTTTCTTAATACATTAACTTTAAGTTAAATATGTAAAAAGTAAATAGATATCTATAATATATTCAAATATTAATTATTAAGTCAATAACAAAAGAAATTTGGATGAATATGCTCACGTTGAAGTTAAAGCAGTAAAATTTAATATTATTGGTACAATTAAATATTCATAACAATATCATTTTATTTTCTATATTGAACATTTTGGATGTTCATAACGTCTCCATGTTAAGAAATTTTAGAAAATCAAAAAAAATTTCTAACTATAATATAGTACCTAAGTGAAAACTAAATTTACTTAACAAAATGAGAAAAAAAAATTCTAATATGAAATAATTCAATTGATATTTCAACAATCAAAATTTAAATTATTTCAAACATTAGATTGTCATGAGATAATTGGTAACAAATTGTATGAGATTGTCATTTGTAGATTTTTTTTTTCTCGAAAATATTTTGTTATAGTTTATTTACATTTCTAGACCTATTTAAGAAAATTCGATTTTTTTTCATTTTTAAATGTGGTAAAAAAAGTATAGTAAAACAAATGAAGCATGCCCAAAAGTAAACCAACCTCTTGAACTGTTACGAAAAACACCATTCGATTTCAAAGTAACATGATTTAATTCAAAAATTTCACTCAATTGAACACTTGTAGCATTTTTTTCACAGTAGTGGGATGATTATATCTTACTCTATTAACCTTACCTTAATATAAAAATATAAAATTAATATTAAAAATAAAAATTTTTATTATAAAAATTAAATAATATAAATATATTAAATATAAAAGTTAAATATAAATTTTTTAAATAATTATTATTAATATTAAATAATAAATTTTAATAAAAAAATAGAATAAATAAAAATTTAATTTATGTAATATATTAAAAAAATTAAATATTATATTATAAAAATTTATGTAATAATTTTTATTTGATAAATTATAATTATTATATTAAAAAATTCATGTTAAAATTAATTTTTTTAAAATAGTAAAGTAAAAATATTATTTAATTAGCTAAAATCTTTTTATTATTAATATAAAATAAACTTAAAATTAAAAAATAATAAAAATTGACAGAATTTAATGTATAATATTAAAAGTAACATATTCATTGATAATAAAAATTGAAAAACAAAATTATTGACAATAATATTAAGAAAATTTTAATCTCCAAAGTGGTGTCTAGTTCCACAACGAGGACGCTGTTTATTACGTTTTGGATTTCGTCGTGGTGGTTATTGTTCTTGAATTTCAAGAGAAATTTGTGAAGGGTTTTCTTCTTCATGAACTTCCAGATTTTGGAATGTAGTTAAGGAACTACCTAGTTGGTTAGCATAATCTGGTCGATAAAGAGAATTGATGTAAACTTGAGCTGAAGCTGGAGTTGAAAAATCTACTCCAAATAAGTTTGAGAAGATATCCTCTAAGGTTGTTGCAAAAGTATGTCTTCTGTCAATTGTTTTTGGTTCTGGCGTCACAAATTGTTGAGATAAGGAAACAGGTTGTTGAGACTCCTCATATGATGATATGAAAGTTGCATCAGTTTCAAAAGTGGCTCCAACCCGTGGTTGTTGGTGGGCTCTTGCATTGAATGACCCACTAATGTGTCAATTGACGTCTATTATTCCATATATCAATCCAGTGAGCAAGTTTTGTTATCCAATTTTCGTCATGTCTTTCCCTCATATCAATGTTGTGTAAGTCATCCAAATTATTTGGTGGAGAAGGGATTTCTTGGAACCAAATTGTAACTTCACTCTATCAAATTGGTATCATTCAATAATTGCAAAACAAATGATGGTTGTACATGTAGTCCACAATTTGGCATCCCTAAATGCTTGAACTAGGATTGATCTTTGCAAGTCCTTATATGGGGTCCATAAAAACTTCCACCAAAAAATAATTTTTGTTATTAAAACAAACCGAAATTAAAAAAAAAATGAATTAATAATTTTAAAAGAAGATTTACCTGATCAGTTTGAATGTGATCAAACATAGTTCTATACCCCACAACATCATTGTGAGGTACATTTCTAAAGTTTAACACTCTACTCCGCTCCATTTGCAAACCAATGGGTATGTTGGTGGAAGTCTAGAAATTGGAGTAATATATGGCATGTGATGCCATGCCCAAGATTGTAAAAGTGATGCACAACCACCCATTGTTTTTGCCTTTACATCCGTTGCTCTACACATTTCCCTGTACAACACAGCTAAACAAGCAGATCCCTAACTATAATGCCTAGAACTTTTAAGATTAGTTAATAAAGTTAAATACATAAGATGGACCTTATTTCCTTTTTTTTCAGACATCAAAATACCTCCAATTAAACCTAATACATATGCTCTACAATGGGCGTGAAGTTGTTCTTCTAATAGTTCTTCTAGGAGTTTTAAAATATTTTCCCTAAGCCACTTTAGCTTGATCATAGAGCCAATTAGTGACTCTCCTTTGACTAACACAATGCCCAAATATATTTCACACATTTCGTC
This sequence comes from Macrotyloma uniflorum, assembly GCA_016859785.1. Taxonomy (NCBI): domain Eukaryota; kingdom Viridiplantae; phylum Streptophyta; class Magnoliopsida; order Fabales; family Fabaceae; genus Macrotyloma; species Macrotyloma uniflorum. The sequence goes on from BDMB01000117.1 coordinate 291,639, forward strand.
CCAATATAACATTGTTGGGCCAATGACGGGTAATCCATTAACTTTTAACCTGAGTTGAAGTGCAACATCCTCTAGCATTATGGTGTATTCTCCTATTGGAAAATGGAATGTGTGAGTTTCAGGTCTCCACCTTTCTACCAGAGCTGTTACCAAAGCATGATCAACCTTTAGATGTCTTAACTTTGCTACTAGAGCAAATCCTACTTTTTCTAGTAATGGAACAATTAGAGGGTGAGGTTCTAGCATTGAGTGACAATATGATGATATAATATTTTCAGTCTACTGCAATTATTAACGAATTAGGCACAACATTTGGTCATATATACACCGAAGTTGATTCAAAAACATTGCAAGATGCACACTCAAAGGCGAACACCCGTAGAGTTATCAATTTCGATAGATCAAGCACAAAATTTGTAGTGGAGGAGACTGAACATCCACGAGAAGTTCGACCAGTAGGGAAATTTACAATTAGATTATATGAGTTGTGGTGTGATTGCGAGAAGTTTCAAAAAGTTCATATGTCATGTTCGCATGTACTTGCAGCATGCAAACACGCACACCATGACTTTAATGTGTACATCGCTCCAATGTATACATTACAACAAGTTTATAAGGTGTACGAGCAACAATTTGGAGAACTCAGACATGAAGACTATTAGCCAACTTATACAAGCCCAACTTTGTGCCCAAACCCAGAATTCAAAAGAACTTCAAAGGGTCGACCTAAGTCAAGCCGAATAAGAATAGAGATGGACATTATAGAATAACATGGTCGTGTAAAAAATTGTTCCTATTGTCATACCCCTAGTCATACCAAGAAAACATGTCCCAACATTACTCGTGCTTCTACTTCACGTAGTTAATTTATGTTGTTTAGAAATTATTTTGTTTCATCTATGATGTTTAGAACAATATTATTAATGAAGTTTTATTTAACATCTTTCATGTAAACTCTAAACCTTAAACTAATTTAATCAACATGAATAACGCTTACTCTTTATCACTCTAATATAGACTGTGACACATCAATATTATTTAGTCACAATCACCAACAGAACTTTTTGACAATTTTTCTCATCATTTTAATAAAGACTGTGACACATCAATATTGTTTAGTCACAATCACCAACAGAACTTTTTGACAATTTTTCTCATCATTTTGATAAAAATTGTGACACATCAATACTGTTTAGTCACAATCACCAACATAGCTTTTTCACCACTTTTATCATCACTCTGATACAGACGGTAACACATCAATACTGCTTAGTCTTTATTTATACAAAACTTTTTTACCACTTTTATCATCACTCTAATAAGGACTGTGACACATTAATAATGCTTAGGGAAACGAATAATGAATCTCAATTGTTCAATTACATAACCTAAATCTCCACCGTCCACATCTTCTATTCACCTTTCCTATCATTTGTCTATAAATAACATACATTACATCTTTCAACAAATGCACTACAACTACGAAATATAAAAATTCTCATTATCATTCTCATTCTTTAAAAAATCTTTAGATGGAGGAGTTTGGCATCACCAATAGTCAAGATTTCACAAATTCTTACTTAGCCGCTGTCTTTACAAATGGTGAAATTGTATACAATGAACAAGGTGTAAGCTTTCATGGTCCATCGCCTAATTTATTTCGAATCCCATACCAGTGTACCTTCATAGAACTGAAACAAAAAATATGTACTGCTCTAGTTCTTCCTCATGAGACAACATTCAGAAAGTTGTATTATCGTAAACCAAATCTGAACGGTGAGAATTTACTAATATATGATATCATCCTATATTAACTGATGTTTATGTAACGTAGATGCTTGCTTAGAAGTCTCAATTTTCTATAGATACAGTAATCGAATTGTATGCCATATTGGTCAGAACACCTGAACAAATTACCATGCTTCTAAACCCACCTCCCACAACCTCTTTATCAAACGATCAACCCATTACTTCTACAAAATCCATACTTTATTTCGGTGGACCTCTCTCCAACGTGCTACCATCAAGGAATCTCCATAAGGTTTTGGACTTATTTACACAAACTTTTATTCAAGGAAAATGGTAGTTGAACACAATTGGTCTTTCAACCAATTTTTTCAAAAAAATCAGTGAAATACTAGATTACGGAGACCGTAAACAGATAACAAAGATTAACTATCGACGTCCAATTCAAGTTGTCAACAATAAATTATTTCACGACTCCATAAAAATCAAAACTGATTCTGATGTGCAACAAATGATTAGAAGATGGAAAAAGTCTAAAACAATACATAGAAGCGTGCAACGTGACTAAACATGGAGAAATATTGAATTATTTATTGAAACTATTGATCTGCGCTATGCAATAACCTTTGAAGAACTTCATAGAGATGCAAGAGACAGTAGTTACATTAACAACAAAGGAAAAAAAAGATATAATAGATTAGAAATATTATAAATTAATTTCAATATAACTCTTTTAATTCATTTTCATTTAAGTCATTTCAATTCCTATGTATGTCTTTTATAATTAATTATTTTTCAATTACAAGGTATGTTCTACCATTTATTTCTATTTCAATAAATTTATTTTTCTTTAATATCATGTTCTATAATTTTTATTTTTTTACTAATAATTTAATTTTAATTTTACTTTTAATATTTTATATATTAAATCTATCAAATTTTTCTAAAATTATAACTTAAATAATTCATATAATTAAAAAATATATATATAAATTTTAAGTTTCTTATTAAAATATATATATATATATATATATAAAATATTTATTTAATACTTTTAATAATTATTTAAATATATTTAGATAATTTAATATATATTTAAATAATATATTATTTTTATTATTTTATATATAAATATTATTTAAATTTTAAAATTAAATTTTTATTTTTAATATTAATTTTATATTTTATATTTCTTATATGAAAAATAAATATATTACGTTTAGAATTCGATTTCTAGGAAATCGAATTCTGAAATCAACATTAAAAGGTTTATTTACGGAATTAAATTGGCATATGGTTCAATCGAGTCAATATTTATTTAAATAATATTAAATACGTAAAAAAGGTCAAAATTGAGACTTCTAAGCAACCATCTATGCTACATGATCATTTAATATAAGAATGATATCATATGTTAGTAAATTCTCACAGTTAAGATTTAGTTTACGATAATACAACTTCTTGAATGTTGAGTAATACATCATTTTTTAATATAATATTTATAATTTATCAAGTAAAAAGTATTACATAATTTTTTTAATATAATATTTAATTTTTTTAATATATTATATAAATTAAATTTTTATTTATGACATTTTTTATTAAAATTCCTTACTTAATATTAATAATAATTATTTAAAAATTGTATATTTAACTTTTATATTTATATTATTTAAATTTTAAAATTAAAATTTTTATTTTTAATTAAATATTTTATTTTTAATATTAATTTTATATGTTTTATATTAAGGTAAGGTTAATGGAGTAACTTATAGTCATCTCGCTATTGTGAAAAAAAATACTACAGGTATTCAATTGGGTGAAATTTTTGAATTAGATCATACTACTTTAAAATCGGATGGTGTTTTCGTAGCAGTTCAAGGGGTTGATTTACTTTTGGGCATACTTCATTTATTCTATTATACTTTTTTGATCATATTTAAAAATGAAAAACATCTTAGGAACAGTAAATAAGTCTAATAATGTAAATAAATTATAACAAAGTACAGTTATGTAATATTTAATTAAAATAATATTATTTTAAAAAAAAGTCGTCATTGTATACCATAAAATATTATGTAATTTATTGCTTTGTATTTATTTATTTTTGTAGCCTTTTTTTCCTAGTAGTGCATATTGACAAGCTCCCACTCTTTTAGCCAAAACATTTCATTTTCTTCTAATCATTATGATTGTGTTTGGATAAAAAGAAATATTATTCTTACGAATGGAAAAAGAAAATGATTTTAATTTTTCTTTTATCTTTATATGTAAATTTAAAAAAGAAAAAGAAAGAAAAAGAAAGAGAAATTTTCTCTCCAAAATTAAGAATAAAAAAAATAAAAACCACATGTCATGTTATTAGATGAGTTAAATGAAATGTTTATGGAATTTTTTTTTTAAATAATAATAATTATTAAATTATAATAAATAATTAAAATATTAATATTAAATAATAAATAATTTTTGTAATAATATTATAAAGTAATATTTATTTTTTATAATTATAATAATAATAAATAATATTAAAATAATAAAAAAATAATAAATAAAATTATTTATAATAAATAAAATTATTTAACTTTCTTCTCATTTTCAACTTTTTTTTTCTTAATTCAAATCTTTTTGCTTTTTTTTTATTTTTTCCTTTTCAATCTTCTCAAATTTATTTTCTAATGCAAACAGTAAGCATAATATCTGGTTTCATTTGCGCTATTTAATTATTTTATTATGGATTGTGTTGGTTTGTGCCAGTTATGGTATATAAGATTAACTAAATATGAAAAACAATAAACATGTATGACACATAAATGGCTCCATAAAACCAAAAAGAAAAAAAACAAAAAAAAAATTATGAATGACAAAAAAATCTACTGTGTTACACTTAATTTAGCACAAGGTCCAAGAACAATAATACAAAGAAAACTTTGATTACTCTTAAAATTTTGCAAAATTCACTTATACAATTATTTATTAGCATTGTTAACATTTGTTGAGATAAATATTAATTAAGTTAATTGTTTTTAATTTTTAACATTGACGCAGACATGATTGGTTAAGTGAAATGTGATTTTCATAAATTATGTTTTTGTTGTAAATTCGTTAAACAAAATTAAAATAATTGAACAAATTGTTATTAATAAAACATTTTTTATAAATAAAAAATATTCAATCAATTACATAATTTAAACTTCTCTTTTTCTTTAAAATAATAAAATTATATTAAATAAGAATATATATATATATATATATTTAAAGTATATTAAAATAATTATAAGAAAAAGTTCTTTAAATTTTTCCATAGTTAAGCATTTATAAGAAAAACTAAATTTAAAAACTGAAATTTTTACTTTACTTAATAAATTTAAGTTGAATAATTAACATTTATTTTAATGAATAACAAATAATCAAAGTTAATTATAAATATTTATAATTAAATATCTTATCATATTATTATTTTATCTATCAACTATATATGTTATATATGTTAGTATTTATTCTCAAATCACAATTTAAATATGAAATTAACCATAAATTTAATAAATATCTTATCATATTATTACTTTAACTATCAAGTGTATAGGTTAGTGTTTACATTCAAATTGAATATGAAATTAATCATAAGTTTAATAAAATTCTAATTTAATGAACTGAAACATATGAAATTGAAGATTAAAAGGACTTTTACATTAGCTTATGATAAGGTTAAGGTAAAGGTATAGTATAAACAAGGAATTCAAAGTTTAAAAAACTTAAGAATCAAAGAAAAGGATTAACAAATAAAACTAAATAAACTTAAAGATTCTCTACACTTTTTATTCACTTCCTTTTCTTCTTCTTTTTTCTATTTTTTGAATCACTTTCATTTTTTTATTTACTTCTTATTTTAATGATTTCTTGAACAGATTAACTTTTTACTGAATGAAATAATATAATTTTATTTACTACGTTCCATAATTCACTTTTATGTCAAATTTATTAAGTGGTTTATATTTGTTAGAGCAAAATAAATTATTTCTTTTCATTCTAAACTTCTTTAGAATCACTTCCAAAATAATTTGAAAACTTCTCAAATCATCAAAAATTAGATATTTATGATTTTTTACTTATTTGACTTGTTATGTGACTTAAATTAATCAAAAAATAGGAATATTAGACTAAAAGGGTTAAACAAATGGATAATTATAAAGTAGGCTAATTTAGTTATAGATCAAAAGAATGAAGTTTAAATCATTTCTTAAAGTGCACATGATCAAATCGAAATAAAAAAAATTAAGGGAAGTTCTAACATTTCAAATTCAAGAATAAATCACACAAGAATAAATAATAGTTCAAAATTTGTAGGGTTTTATTTTCTATTTAAGCACTTCATAATTAGCTTGATAAAAAGTTATTAAAATATATAAAATTATTGAACAAGTTATTCTAATCATAACGATGTTAATATAAATACTTAACTATCAAAATTAACTTAAAATTTATTAAATAATATATAAATTATGTAGTTAAATATTGTAAAATAAAATTTAAAAATAAAAAAAATTACCTATTAAAATACAAAATAAAATTAACCCTTCTCCTAAAATATTGTATTGTTTTCAATGTAATCAAAGAATAAAGGTAGAAAAATTACTTACATAATTATGCATTATAAGGTAATATTTTAGTAACATTCACTAATTCTTTTGAAACAAGAAGTTCATGAAAATACTTTAATATATGACAGTTAACTTTAATAATCTTGTCCTAGTCTTCAAATTTAATTTTTATAACTCCATAAGAAAACATTACCATAATAATAATACAAGGGCTAATCCATGTAATCTTAATTTACTTTCAATTATTTTCAATCTAGAATTAAATAATAAAACTTTTTGTCTAACTAGAGACTTTTTTCTATAAATAAATGTATTACGATATCTCTTGATTCCTTCTTTATAAAATTCTAGAATTCTCACATGCCTCAAGTTTTGAAGTCTCCTAATTCATTTAATTGTAATAGCCTATGTTCTCCAACCTCATCAAATGATAAATTATATACCTTAACACCTCAATAAACTTTATGCTCTATCTAAATTAGTAAATGACAAGTTTTTTCATATAATATTCTAAAATGAGACATTCCTCAAGGTGTTTTATAAGCAGCCCTATAAACTAAAAGAGTTTCATCTAATTTTAGACTCTAATCTTTACAGTTAGGTTATATAATACTTTCTAAGATTCTCTTAATACTCTATTAGATATTTTGCCTAAAACAAGTCACATTATGACACGTAGAGATACTAGTTAAAATTTTTAATAGGAGAAACTTATAGAATCATAATCCTTCATATTCTCCTTCACTAGAATACCAACGCGTGTACCATTGGAACACATACTTCAATCTTAATCCAAGTGAAACCTTCAGTCATAATAACTTAACTTTCATATATTGTGTCTCGTAGCCTATTCTATGACTATAATGGTCTTTAGGTATCTTAGAAATTTATCGATATATTATAGTCTCTTCGTGTTATGACTCGAGACAACGGGGTTGTGTACCATTCAGTCACTCATACCTAAGCCCTAAGTTGATTGAGATCAAGAGACAATATGTTTCGCCTATCACTACAAAAAAAATCTTATTTCCCATTAAACAAGTTTGTGGGTAATACTTAAAATCAGTGAGAAATACAATTTTTTCTACAAACCTACTACAAACTTCTCACCACCATGAATTTGTAGGTAAAAAGTTAGTAGGAAATTATTTTCTACAAAAATCATGGGAAATTTCTCACAAACAAATCCGTGGAAAATTTCTCACAAACAAATCCGTGGAAAATTTTTCACAAACAAATCCATGAAAAATTTTTTTATAAACAAATTTATGAAAAAAAATTTCATAAATAAATTTATGAAAAATTTTTATAAATAAATTTATGAAAAATTTTCATAAAAATAAATTTGTGAGAAATATTTAAGGGGTAATTAATTTTTTTCTTAAAAAAAAATCTATGAAAAATATTTCATGAATAAATAAATTTATTTTTATAGTGTATATACCAAGTGGGTAAGATGATGTGGGACATACGCTAATTGCTAGAGGTAAATCATTAACCCTAAAACCTCGTTATACCCACAATACATATAAATACAGGGGCACTAGATGTAACTATCTGGGAATATAAAGCATGTTGGTAGGAATGGATAGATCCTACTGTTGCAATACTCATTCGTTACATCTTACGCAACAAGATCCACTATCCTAATAATGCGAGACAGGAGAACTTGAGTCATACTAAATAATTGTCTTAGGCTCTTTAATAAGATCTAAAGCTTTTGATCGAGACATATATCACTTATTAAATACTATAGCATAAAGTATATTTAACCTTTTTTTGTTGGAACAATAACAATATTGAACGTTTATAAATTAAATTGTTATATTTATGTTTTACGAATTGGAATGAATGATATGTTTTTTATAAATTTTAATATTTATATTATTAAAAATGTTGCGTTCCATTTTAGTAGGGAGGATGAAACTCATCCCTTACACCTATATTTTATTGGAAAAGAAAATGTCTATCACTCGAAGGAATGTTAGGATAAAGAAAATCCATTATATGAACTATGTAATTAAAATATTTAAGAAATATTAGTAAGTATGCTTTTATAAGTTTACTACCACATTAGGATTAGACAAACCAAAATCTATAGTAATCATTGATGTGAATATATCTTATAATACCCATTTTTGACAAAGTAAGGTTAAGAAAAAACAATTAATCACATAGTGAGTTATTGTATCTATAGAGGAAGATAGAACCTCTAGTGTTTTACACTTCATCCTTCAGTTTTACTATCATGACGTATTTGAAATATTCACTAGATACATATGAGAAATATTAATTGGTGTTAAGATGGATGTAGATGAAGGAGATTTTCTCTCTCTAACCTCATATAAGAAGAATTAGTTGAATATGCAACAATTTTCTATTAATATTATCCGTTTTAGATATGTATAGTTGATTTTAGATAGTTTAGAAATGAATATATCCTAATAGGATTACTATTTTATTTCTTTTAAGTTAGATCTCTTTGATAGATTCTTGTAAATATTTACTAGATATAAGTTTTGGTTCAAACTCTTTTGACGAACAATGATATAAATATTGAATAATTTAAATATATATATATATATATATATTATTTTATCTTGATTTAAAAATTTATATTTTTAAAATTATAAATCATAATGAATAATTAAATTTTAATTTTAATTTAATTTATTTTACTAATTATCTAAATTTTATGAAAATAGTTATATGTTGAAATTTCATATATAAATTTTTTTAAGTTTTCAATAATATTACTTGAACTTTTTTTTAAACAATAGATATTTTGAATTGATTATGTTTTATATTTTTTAAAATTTAATTATGAGATTTTTAAAAAATAAGTAAATATATTATTATTTATTTTTGAATTTTTAAATTTGAATATTAGTTCATATAAATTAAGAGATTACATTCACGTGTATATATATATACATTTTTTCTATTTTACATCCCAAAATAAAAACCAAACAAATATACATAATTATAACACAAACACAAAAATTTATCTAATTTGTATGTTATAGTTATCATCTAAGTTATTTATCACCTATAATATCATTTATTTTTATTTAAAAACATTATTATGACAAATATATATATATATATATATATATATATATATTTTAAAAGCATATGTCATTACCAATAGGTATCACACACGTCTCATCTAGGTTATCTACCGCTAGACATCTAACACTTCACAACTTCCAAAAGATTATGCATTGAGTTCCAAATTTGGAGACTTGCATTTGTCATAAATTGATAAACGCTTTCACCTACTGATCTCTCAAGTTATCGCTCAACAAAAATATCAAATAAGATACAATCTCATACGACAAGACAAATTTCTAATACTTTAACATATTACTAGTGACTACACAACCCAAATTAAGTGAAAGAAACTTTCTTCAGTTCTTACCAAATACTTTCCTCTATCTAAATTCAATTATAAGTAGAGCATTGATATTTTATTAAATTTATCAACTCAATACATACATTACTTATCTTTCCACAATAATATCTCTTTAGTAATTACTATGCTCAATTCGCATCATAATCTGAATCACAATTCACAACTCATTATTCTTAATAGATATAAATCAATTTAAAGCATTTAAATTTTAACTCATTATGATAAGGGAATATCAATTGAACAATCATCTTGGAAGTTAATCATATTCTTCTAGAATTAAACCAACTCTCTCATGTTATTTCTCACTTGAGCAATAGTAATTGTTTGAGCGAGGAAATTCATCGCTCTAAAGTCCTAAATGACACTTGAAAGATCAAAGTTCTATAAATTTTCTCTCCAGTTCTTTTACTCCAACAATAGTGAATCACTTGAGAGATACAAATATTGCATCAATTTTCTCTTCTTTAAGAATTTTTTAAATGTTAATTGATTATATAAGTGTAAAACTTTATCACTTAAGTGAAGAACTTTTAAAAAAAAACCCTTATTTATTAACTTTATATTTCTTAAGCATGTAAATGAACGCTCAAATGATATATATAGAAACAAAATTTTACAAAAATAACTACTCAACTGGTGAAAAACTTCCCAAATACAATTCCTATTCCTTTAATAAATGATTCTAATTCAAAATTAATTCAACAAACTTAAATTTAATTCTCAAAATTCTTTATACAAAATAAATGTTATTCAAAATAATTTTATTATTAAAAAATTTCCAATAAAACTACATCAATTTATCTGGTTTTACTCCATTGTTAAAATTTAATAACTATTTAATTTCAATATATTCTATTCATGTATACCAATTTAGATCAATCAACTACTCATCACATTTTCATAATAAGACCGGCAACTCAAACTTACTACTTATTATCATTTCACTATATTAGAATAAAAAAAACAATTTAATACTTAAATCAATATATCAAATCCGTCTCCATATTACTCACTAAATTTCTCAAATTGCTACACAGTTGCACACCGTTTATAAAATCTCTTAATCTAAACAAAGTTATAGTAAAACTAAAAGAAAAAAATAAAAGATAGAAAGAAGGAGAAAAGGAAAATCTAAAGAAAAGAAATAAAGATATAAAATTTAAGAAAGAGGTAAAAAAAAATAAAAAATAAGATAGACAACCTGTTAAAAATTTAAGAATTAATTATTTTATAATTAAAAATGTATATTAAGTATTGACAAATGATAAAGTTAAAATTCATCTTACAATAAGTTTAATTTTCATGTATTATGAATATAAAACTTTTATAGTCCACTAACTGTAACATCACACATGCTGCTGAGAAGGTTAGAGAGTTGATGTCAATGAAAAAAAAAAAATAGACACAAACAGAAAACATATCTTAATGTAGAATTCTTGATATGCACTAAAATAAGAAATATTAAAAAAAATTACATTTGATTTGAGATTACTTAAAGAAAGTTATAATTCTATCAATATTAACAAGATACATAAACTTTTCAATAGTTCATCACTTAATTACATAATTACACGTACTTGACTTGGAGTAAGCGTGTGAATGAAGATAAAACACGTCGAAAAATCTTGTATGGATTTGTAGAGATTGCCAATAATCCTGAAACCAATCAAACATTACAAAATCATCTTAAATAGGACTTCCCAAGTAGTATATATTATGAAAATTAACATACAATAAGTACATCTATATAATCAAATTTTATTAAAAACTCAATGCATTTTATTTAAATTCAATCTATACTACTAATAACCTTATGCACTTATAAATACCTTCCAACTAACATAATTAAATTCATCATTTAAAAAGAAAATAAGATGACATTTTTTTAGAAAAGGGCACACAAAAAAAATAATTTTCAATAGTATTTCACATTAAGAAAGTGTATATGTAGATTAATGATATTTTACTTCTTTTTTATAAAATAAGTTTAACAAAGTAGAGAAGTGAAGAGGAAAGCATACATAATAAGATCAAGATGAAAGACATTATGAAAAAAAAATAGAAGAAAAAATGTAAAATAATATTTTACGAAAATGAAATAAGAATAATTTAACTGTGTCGCTAACGCCCTAAAAAAATATTATTTCGTACAATGTTATCATTCCAATTATTCTCATTTTATTTAGTTATTCATCAACAATATAATAAAGAAATCTCATGCACATGCGTATAAGTGTACCAAAAGCTGTCATTTGACAAATTTATTGTTTGACACTCAAATACCCTTTGACTCTTATATTTTTCAAATTAAAAAAATTTACAAAAGCTTGTTCATTCTACCAACAAAAAATTTTCAAGGAAAACCAAGGATTACAAATTACCCATAAAAGCAAACATGAATATCATTTTCAAAACTTTAAAATAAAAAATTATCAAACAAAAAGAACTAATTTAATGCAATCATGAAGCATAAAAATTAAAAGTATTAGATTTTAAAATTTGCATTGAGTAAGTTAAGAAATAATTAAATAAGTGGGCTTCCCAACCAGAGAGGCCAATTTGTTCCATTTATCTATTTTGCCAAAAACCATGATTCGGAATGGTAAATCAGAAATGATGCATTCTACACAGGCAAGTAATTACAAATAACAAGCATATGATTTAATAATAGAATCTATTGCCTAAAAAAATGAGGAATAGGGGTGCATTCCCCTTCCTAGTTCTTTCTTCAAAAGGGTGCTCTAAAAATAATCTTTGTATTTGAGTTTTCACTTTCCTGTTGCATATTGATTGGTTAACTGCGTACGTCCAATATGAGATAACCTTGATGATGAAACAAGTGGTGTTTCTTCATCAATTTTCATATCAGAAGCAGTTCCATTACCTCCACTGTTTCCCTCATTGTCATCAATGTTATCTGGCACATAAATATCAGATGACTTCTTCTCAAATTTCCAGTCCTGCATTCATGTCACACAGAATTCAGTTAAGATCTTGAAGAACATTGAACAAGTCTTAGTTTTGCATTGCCTTAGTAGGAATATACAGTTAAATTATACTAGTAAAATGTTGAAAGAACATAGAAGGATTTAAGACCTTTGTGATCCGATCCGGAATACTTTCAACAGGCAATTGAGAGGCCCGGACATCCCTAACCTTTATGTAATTGTACATCACAACTCCACATAGTGCTGCAGGAAAAATATCAAATGGTAAGAAGGAGGGAGTAATTGAAGAAAATCATGATTCAAACAAAACTTACCAATAGCATAACCAATTATATTCAACCCAGTTATGGTAGATTCTGGGAATATCACAGTGGAAAGAGCTATCAATATCCAGTCTTTAAGTACACCAGCAACCCGGATGGTTACAGCACCAGTTCTACCAATGACTAAGAAAATAGAGAAGTTCAAGGCTAGAGCACATATAGCATTGGAAAAGAAGATCCAAAAATTAAACTGGATCTGTGAAACTTCCATTACTGGCTTCTCCAATAGGTACCAAGGTACAAAGAGAAAAACAAAACTGCATATAACAGAGAGTAAAAGAAGTTAGTAACACACATGGCATGCAGGGTTTGTTGATAAGCATGCATTGGGGCTCCAAATAACATCACTCATTCATTTGTTTGAGCTAAAAAGTTTGGTGATAAACTAGATTTATGTCATAAAATTGCATAATTAGAAAAAAAAAATCAGAAAATACAATAGTAGGCTACCGATTACCGTGTGCATATGTGAAGTCTATATTGCCCAAAATTGTGCAATTTAAATAATTGGGTCAAATCCAGATTATCATAAATCAATTAGATTGTTACTATTCATTAGTAATAGATAAATTGCCATATTTTCTGTTTGGTTTCAGTAGTAAAACAATTGTACGAAATACAGTGATGTGTCTTACAGAATATGAATATAAATACCTGCAGGGAGCTATGTAATATAAGCTTGTAATAGGATTTAAAGTCAGTCCCTTTTTCTGCAGAAGGACTTGTGTTAAGACCAGTCTTAAAGCTTCTGCAAAGATGCCTGTGACCTGGTAAACTGTACCAACTGTATTAAAATGAATTTCCCCATAGGAGGAAATGACAACTCCAACACTGACCAGCAACATGTTCAAGAACACATCACACCTTGCTTTGTCAATGCCGCACAAAACAGCCATAAGGAAAGTTGCCACCGGCACTGAAATATAAAGGTTTTGAATTAAGGAAATTGAGCTCAGATGGAAAGAGACACATGAGAAGTAAAAAAAAACATACTCAGAGCTTTGAGCATCTGGATAAAAGCCACCGAGATGTGCAAGTAGGCAGTGTTACCAAACCTGTAGTACCCAAAGACATTACATATTGCTCATATAAATAGTTATTTCTTTAAAACTATTTATATTAGTAGGCACGTGTAAGTTCAAAAGAGAATACTGCTTGATACCAAAGTAATATTTTAATTTAAGTACTATACTAAACGAGCATCCATAATTTCATAGAAACATCATAGTTTTAAAATTTGAATTATATATGTTACCAAAAAAGAACAATATTCTATGATCTCTAACTGGCCTTTCATTTAGTATAGAATGCATAGTAATTTTAGGCACCGCATGACGAACTTGATTATACTATAATCTCTGAGGAGGGTTGATACTCGAGAACATTGAACTTCAAACTTACAATATCCATCTCACAGATTTGCATAGTGAATGCTGGAATAAGAACCCCCAATATAGAGAACATTAGTATGGGATATTGAGAAAACATTTTACAAAGATGGCAATATTAGAAGTAGAACTATCACTAGGTGGGGTTCAGCTGACTTCCAGCAATCAAGCTTAACTCTTAAGCTGATTCATACCATCAATGTTCGTTCTAGCACAAAGAAATTGAATGAACTACACTCGACTTAACAAATTTTAGATGTAATTAATTTAATAATGAGAGGCTTCAGTCGTTACTGGATCTTACTTGAACATGCCTAACCAAGTTAACTTTTCACATCTCAGAACTCAATAGTAAAGAGAGAGATCAATAATCGAACAAGGTCAAATTAAGCACAGTTAAAAAATATGTGCACAAGGGGCTTGTCCCAATCCCATTAATAAATCTGAGAATTATGTTCAGAAAAAGTACAGTTAGCTCATGTTGCAGTGCTTACCAAAGACTAGATGCAAAGAAAGCACTTATTGGTACCACACATGTTGCATATCTGCCACAGAAGGAACTTTGTTTTAGAAAGATTGACTAAGGACAAGTAAGCTCTAGAAGGATTTAAATCAATGGCACACTCACATTTCAAATGTCATTTTGACTGGAGACACAATCTGCATAACAAAACAAATGAGTATTGGTTAAGGGAGCAACCAAATAATAAGATGGTGAAACATAATCAAGCAAAGGGGTGCTGGATGAAAAAAATGTTCAAGCATAGAGGGTAGGCTTTACATATGGTATGTAGAGTTTAAAATCCCAGTGAAAGCAAAAAATATGTGCATGTGCACAAATAAGTAAAAAACAAAAATCAGAAAGAAGGCTACATGAACTACCAGAAATTCATAACATTCTCTTCTGTACCATATCATTCATTTGATTCCTTTTGCTTGTCATAAGTTGCACATAATATCGTAGAAATCACATTTAAAGAAACAACCCATTACGTATACCAACTTGCACTTAATATAGGATGTGCTACTGTTACCTGCAATAACTTTACACATCACACAAGACACATTTCCAGAAATAAAAGGTCATCCAAGCCAACTTGTATTTAATATGTTATGAATGTTGTTGACTGGAAAACAAAATCAGTAAGTTTCTCTTTCATACTGCAAGGCCAAGGAACTTAGTTAATAATATTGGCATATATTCCAAGAAGCTAACATTTTAACTTTCGACAGAAACAACAATGTTGACCAATATATGAGCAAACTAAGCTTCAAGAACTGTGGTTCAAAAGAATCTTCCTCCTCGCTAAACGAATATATTCAAAGGATGAATGAGATCTCACAAACTGATATTGACACGCAAAATCTCAATTTCAAACGAGTTCCAACTTAAAATCTCTGGTAGGTAATGTAAGCGAGTCATCACCTCATTCTTCACCGAATTCTATCAACTCTAAGCTCAAATCAGATAATAATCATAATATATTTAACTAAGGAAGTAATTAGTTAATTTAATTAAATTAAACCAGTGTGAAGAGGACCGCAGAAAGAGTCCAATATACACAATGCTAACCCACCAACACAACCATCGCTCTCATCTTGCACATGTGAGTAGTAGTACTAACAAAGGTTATGACATGACACGCCAGCTAGACAAAGAATCAACAGGACAAAGACGTGCAAGTTCACAAATCAGCATATCAATCACAAACAAGTTAATCATTAATAAACAAAACAAATGAAGATTTTAGTAGAAAAAGAAGGGTTACCTTAAAGACCCGAACAAGAAAAAATGCGACTGCCCCAGAGAAAGCCATGTGAATCATGGTGAGCGTTATCGGAAGGGGAAAGTTAAAGTATTTCGGCGACAAAACCCACTAAAAAAAAACATCATTAATAAACTAACCATTCTGTTTTTTTTCTTAAACCATTGCTAAGCAAAAAGTACCTTGTTGTACAAAATGACGCCGGAAGAGAGCAAGATGTAGATGAACAAGTAGACATAAGTGAGAAAAAGCGGTTTGTTGATCATTTTTGTTGTTGGGTTTAGACAAAGAGGAAAAGGGGGTTCAGCAGTTAGCACTGTGTAATTACATGTTCCAAACGCGACTTAGAGCAAAACCCAGATACGAATAATCAATAATAATGGTAAAAAACGATACTTTAACGGAGAATGAGAAGGGTGTGGATCGGATCTGTTTCTGGGGTACCCTCAAAGGGAAGAGAGAATGGTGAGAGAGGGTACCCAGTTGAGAGAGTATATATATAATATATATAATAAGAGGAGAAGAAGAAGGGATTGCAAATTACAATTTACAAATTAGAAATTGCAATGTTGGAAATGTAAGAGAGGGAAAGGGATTGGGGGTGTTGGTGTGAATGGAATAGATGATGAATGAGGTAGAAAATTGGGAAGTGGCTGAAGAAAGTTACCACTTTGGAAACAAGTGACTCATTAATGGGAGCTGCTTCCTGCCATGTGCCTCTCTCTTCCTTCCTTAGAATTATGCTTCTTTTCTCTGAACTAATTTACTTTCTATTTTCTTACAAGAAAATTATGTTGATATGGACCGTAGTAGACCCCATTCTTCGGGCTATGGAGGCTGGGAGTTATAAAGAAAATTTATAAATTTACTAATCTTTTCCTTTTATTTTAATTTTTATTATATATAACTCTCTTTTACGAGGAGGTTCACTTATAATATTAAAATTTATTTTAAAAAAGTTGTTATCCAAGTCTGTAAGTTTATTTTATTTTTACATTTGATTTTTTTTAATATATATAATATGAATTTGTAAGATCAAATTCTCGAAGGATCCAACTTCATTCATCCATTCTAGCATATCTCATTTATTTTGAATAAGCTTTTTATAATGTAAAATAAATAAATAAATAGTTACATTCTGGAAAGCTAATTGTAGAATAGATAAGAGATGTCAAAAAATTTTGATGGATATAGAAAAAAATAGCCAATTGTATTTTGTTTCTATTATCTTTTATTTTGGCTCATTTAGAATTCGTTTTAAAAAAATCAAATGAGTAAATATTATCATTCTTAAAAAAAAAAAAACTACATTTTATTAGGACTAAAAATAGAAGAATAAGTTAAAATAGTGTATTCATCACTTAGATTAATAATCTAATTAATGTATTAATGAAATGATAAGAAATAAATTATGAAATAAGGAGTGTGTTTGTTAAATTTTTTATAAAAAGTGCATTTTTTAAATAAAATAATTACTTATTATAATTTTTAACATATTTAGATAAATTTACTTTTTAGAAAAATTAAAAAAAAAACAAATTTTTTATTTCTTTAGTTGCTTATCGTAAAAAAAATGCTATGAAAGAGGGGGGAAATGAAAAATTATTTAAAAATTACTTACAAATAAATATTTCTTAACAATTATTGTTTTTTAAACACAAACTAACACAATTGTATAAAAACCATTGATGTTTGGTGACTGAAACCAAAACATTAAAGTGCAACAACATAAAAAAATTAATTTAAAAGAAGTGATTAAAATAACATAGTTTTTGTAGTTTGGTCATTGATGTCAATATTTCATATTGTCTTCAATCATCCTCTGAAAATAGATATTCAGATAGAAAGAAAAAAAAAGTATATTGTAAAGTAAGTTATTAGATTAGAAAAATAATGTAAGTAGAATAAAGGAAGCAAAACCTTGATAATATTATTTATGAAAATATTCAAATAACATATTGAAAAAGAAGGAATAACACACCAAACCACAATCTTTTAAAATATTACTCTCATTTTTTTTAATATATGAGGTTTAAGATTTAACTATATAAATTAATAAATATATTAATTTTCATAATTTATAATAAATTTATTATTTTATTTTCAATAGTATTCTTATCTTTTAATATTCTCTCTTAAAATAATTTTTTCTTATGATAAAATATTAATTGATAAAGATATAATAAATAAAAAATAGTTAGGATACACACCAAATGAAAACCTTTTAAAAAACTAATTAGGATGTTGCAATCACAGTATAGTTTGATCCATTCGTATTTATAAAATATATTTTAAAAATATATCAGATAGAAGAATTTTAAAATTATTTTAGTCATGTATTATATATATAATAAAAATATATTAAAAATATAATAATATATTAAATATTATTAATATCTTAATATTAACTTCTTAAATTTAAATAATAATAATAAAATACATTTTTCTTTCCATTTAAAAAATTAAAATATAACAAACTTATTTTATAAACTAGCTTATATGATAAATAATTAGACATATTTCTAAAATTTAATATTGTCTAATATCTATTAAGATTTAATTTAAGTTTTCAAATTTAAACTTGTAATTTTTCTTTTTCTTTATATTTTTTCTTCTTTTTTTTTATTTGTAATTATTATCATCTGAATTTTTTTTAATTTACATCTTCTTTCTTTTATTGGATATCAAACTTTTCATGACATATATACTTTCATACTTTAATTTTAATTTTGAATTTTCTTTTATATATTTTTTTTATATATAGTTAACTCCTAATAATTTTTTATCTTTCATATGAATTTTAAATGTTTTAAAATCATTTATATTTTTTATTACATAAAATTTAAAAGACACTTTATAATGTATTTCCAAAAATTAAACAACACAAATTTTGATTAATTTTAAAGATATATAAGATATCATAAATTTTTACGCTTAGATAATTTTAATTGCAATTATTATTATATTTTCACAATAATTTATTCTTTATTCTTAAAAAAATAATAATACTCTTTGAAAAGCTTTCAATTACGAATTATGTAATTTGTATATCCATTGTGTATGGTGGATTTCAATTGAAAAAAAAGGAAAATGATAAAAAAACATTTGTTTAAAAGTCATTCTACTTTAAATTGAAACAATTTTTATTAACATATTTGTAAATTTTAACTACATCGTAATATACTTATTTTTTTAATTATTTTATTATTAGTAATTAATCAAGTTAGGATGGAAAATGTTAGACATGTCTTAAACTTATTGGATTAAAAAAGGAAAAAGATATTTAAGATTTAATTTTCACTTAACCTTCTTATTTATAAACTTTCAGATTTTTATCTTTCTTACTCTTTCAGATTTTTTTTTTATTCTCCTTAATTACCTACATTAAATATTCAGATTTATTCCTAATTACTCATTCATTTGAGAATTCGATCCTACCAGAGTGAAGCTCTCTCCTATAGGAACAAATCCAACCGTTTAATTTTGTAATTAGGTAAGTTCTTTTAATTTCAAATCTTAGGATTCTTAAATTGAGGTTTTAAATTGGAAAAAATGGGTGATTGAGTTAGATTTTAACAATCTTTGATGATTAGTAAAGTAATTAAGATGTTTTGTTGTAATTAGATAATTGGAGTAGCATTTGATGAAAGTTGTAACTCTAGGTGTTAGCTAACTCATAGTTTTTACTTCACATAAAAATGATGTGTATAACTTAAGATATGAAACTTTTGGTAATTAAAGGTCAACTTATTAAGAAATATATTCGCTTTTAACTTATAAATCAATTTTGATATATTTTTATTTCGAATTTTCAAAAGTGTTTCTTATAAAAGTTTTAGTCTTGGATGTTATCTAATTAATAGATTTTATTTTATGTGAAAATAATATTTATAACTTAAGATATGAATTTTTGAGTGAATAAAGGTCATGTTGTCTCTAGATTTGAAGTTGCTCTCAAAAGTATTTTCACTTGAACGAAAATACTTCAATTTTAAGGATATTTTTTGGAATGTTTTTACTTGAACGATAATTGTTTCCTTGAGCAAAAATACCATGACTCTAAATTGATTTTTAGATGTAAGGATGAGCTTAAAATGTTATGGAATGAGATATAAGTATGTGTTAATTACTCAAAACCTTGATTCTTTCTAAAAGAAGATGAGAAGTATTTCTCTACAATATTGGTGAAGTTGTTTGATTTGTTTAGTGTGATAACATTTGAGGTATGTTATCTTTCATGTTGGATAACCATAAAGAAAATCTTATTCATTATTGGTAGAAGGTCAATAAGTAGAACTTGAAAGCAAACCATAGAGAATTGTTCATTGGACCCTTTAGGGTGTGTTTGGATTAGAGAGTGAATTTAAGAGAGTGAAAAAGGAAAGAAATGAATAGAAAGAGAAGAGAAAGTGTAGTTGTTTGGATTAAAGAAAAGAGAGTGAAAATAAGTGGAAAGTAAAATAATATTATTTATTATAAATAATTTTATTTATTATTTATTATTATTATAATTAAAAAAACAAATATTACTTTATAATATTATTAAAAAATTATTTATTATTTAATATTAATATTTTAACTATATATTATAATTTAATAATTATTATTATTTAAAAAAACTCAAACATTTTACTTAATTCATCCGGCACAGTTACTCACTCAGCCCAGCAGTGACACGTGCCTTTCGTCTCATTTCTTCTCAAGATTGCAGAGAAAATTTCTCTCTTTCTCTTTCTTTTCTTTATTAAATTTACACATGAAGACAAAAAAAAATTCAATCATTCTTTCATTTTCCATCCGCAAGCACAGTACATCTTCAAATCCAAACACACTCTTAAGGAAGCGAATGACTAAGCCTTATTGATGGTAGCTTTTGGCTACATACGAACATAAAGATAAGGGACCATAATTGTGAAGTTCCTCCCATTTCGATTTGGGTTTGATAAAGTAATCATTGACATTGTTAGAGTCCTATATGAGGTTATAGATTTCTTCTTGTAACTCAATGATGACAAGTGAATCCTCATGAGAAAATCCCTCCTTCAAATCATTCCAAACGTCAACTAACGATCAAAATATACGATACTTTAAGAAATAGATTGAAATAGGGAGTTGAGGAGACAAAATATAATAAATGTATTACAATGCTTTCAAGTAAAATACAGTTGGTTTGTGAGATTTAGTATAAAAATTGATCTCATGTGAAAATTATTTTTATTTTTGGAAATGAGAGTCATTCGCTCATATCACAACCATAAATAATAATTGTTCTCAATCAAAATTTGAGTGACGAGTTTCGCTTGGATGAATATAATATGAACTTGATGGGGTTTGGTTCATGATGAAAAGAACATGATTCTCTACCATAATTAATTAAAGAAGTAAAATTAAAACTCTAATAATATAAAAAATAATAGATATTTAGGAAAAAAAAAACAAATATACAATAAAATGTATATTTATTATCTCTCCATATTATACTATACGAGGATATATAAAATCATTCATAAAATATTTACGTACATAACAAAATTTAGAAAAATAGTAGCAATGATAAAACAAGGACAACTAGTTGGTAAAGAAAGAGAATAACAAAATTGAAAGGTTCCAAAATTCCTCATTCTTAAGCTTACAATATTGACCCCAGTTGGGTTATTTTCTTATGTTTGTATGCATCATAGAGTTTTTAATTAATTATCATCTATTCTTTAATTTAATTTTTGTGATGAGAAAGTTTCTTTGAAAGAAACCATACATAGTTTATGTGAGAGAGAATTTATGTGGGAGGAAATAACTGGTAATTCATTCAAATAATGCCAAAGAAATAATTCTCTCGAAGACAATTTTGTCTCCTGGGTAGTGAGATTTGCTTGAGTACTTTGTACTTGTGCAGTTTATTTGTGGTCCTTTTTTGTTTTCCAAGTCTTGTTCGTGGTCCTGAAGCAGTCGTTTTGTGAGGAAATTTTTTTGAATCGTATAACATAATGCATAGGATTCACGAATCAATTCAACAACTAAATACTCTTTTTATCTTTATTTGTTACATTACTCATTAATCTTTTCTCTTCATATTATAGAAAGTATGGTGAGAATATCCTTTTCTAAAAAATAGTGCTAAATTATTCAGAAAAATCTTCTATGTTTGATAAATATGTAGACATTAAGAGATAAAAAACAATTAATTTGATGACTTGAGAACGATGTTTCTGTTGTGTATTGCTTAAGTGTGTGAAGTATATTTTTCCTAAGAAAACTAAAGATGAAAGAAAAACCCTCAATTGTAGATCAGTGCTACACGTTGCTCCACCATGTTCTGTTCCAAGTTGATGAACCAGAACGAGATTGAAGGTAGATATGATACTCGGAACTGGATAAGAAACTGTGCATGGAATTGATTGATAAATTGATATTTGCCAATCAGGGTTGAATTCCTCATCTGATTCTTGTGTTTCAAATGTACGAAGAGATTGAAATCAATTGAAGAATGACACTGACATGAAAGCATCGTTGCATGTGCTCACTGTGAACTCTTTCTAGGGTTTGGCTCTTCCGGTATAATGACATCCTCAGACTTATTCATGCAGTTTCCAAAACCTACCAAGAAATAAATATCAAGATTTACCAAAAGATTTTATAAAAAAATTATCAACAATATCTCATAGTTTTATTTGTTTACATAAAGTTATCTATGAATATACTTCAAAAGAATTATATAAAGAATTATATACACCACTTTGAAAACTAAAATTAGTATACTGTAAGTAGAAGGTGAAGGTGAGTGAAGGTTGCACTGACACAGTTTCAAAACTGACTACAGACTTACGTGATATTTTGGATTAGAACAATGATTTTTTTTTTTTTAATCAACAATCACAATTATATTAATAAAAATTGGTATTAGAAGTACAAAAAATAATTATAAAATATAATTGAATAAAAGTGTGTAGAAAGTTAAATAGTTAACTAGATAATTATTTTTTTTCCTACTGAAAATTAAATTGATTAACTGATAATCACCAAATTGATTATCCAATACATAAGGAACAAAGTCAAGGATTCATACACTATTTTGCAAAAGATCCTACAATCATTAAAATTCTAGACTTGACCTACAACCAGGAGTTCAATTGAGTTAGAAAGAAATTTTTTTTTTGCATCTATTTTCTTATTACGAAATAACGCGTCATTCTTATGTTTTCACAAACTCGGCACCACCCCAACCCACACCACCTTCTAATATATGTTTATCTTCTTGTTTCCGCTTTTTCAAGATACCTACACGATACTAATAATTCGTTAAATGTATTATATTTACATTTAGTACATATATTTTTGTAAAAAATTTGTTAACCGCAATTTTATTGTGTTGAACGCGATTTGCTAAGCATAATTATAATGTATGTTAAATATCTCACCTCGCTTAAAACTATGACTAAATTAATATATATAAAATAGTAGAAATTTCATTTCATAAATTGATTTTATAAAATTAAATTAGATTTAAAATTTATTTCTATTATTTTTGTAGATTATGAGTATGATTGAAAAAAATCAATTTTCCGTCATGAAACGTCAGCGTCATATGCATGACGGAGCCACGGCTAAAATGGCAAACAACACTACTTTTATACAAAAGGAAGATTAAGATATTTAACGATAGTACCTAGAATACAAGTAAGAAGTTTCTCAAATTATTTTAGTTATCAAACTAAAATAACCTAAAATAATGTAAGCATGAAATTACAATTAATACTCATAGCTAATGCAATGTTTCAAATAGTAATAGGATCACAGAGTGTAATCTAATTTGTTTCTCAGTTGATTAAATTATACGGAATTTCATAATATATATACAAATTAATGTGTAATTTACTTTTATATACAAATTAAAATCTAATTTCTTCCTCTTTAATATTCACTATTAAAATCTAAATACTTTTTATATACAAACTTTCTAACACAATTTGGGACTTAAAAAGGATTTATATTTATTCTTTTACTCTATTTTTTTTCCTCTTTGGGTTCTTTGAAAGGTGCAAATTTAGATAAAGGGACAATATTATGTTCTTGTTACAAATAAACCTTTCAAAGTTTCTTTCAATGATGTGGTAGAAGAAGAGATTATGTCTCCTAGACCACTGATTGATCAATTGAAAGAGAAACTAATTAGAATTGATCAGTATGAAGATGACAACCTTTTGAAGCCAATCAAACATATTGCTTTCTCAGGTTTTAGGGTTTGTGCATTCCTTGAGAAATGGTGGTTAAATAGGGTAAGGATCTAAAAACAGAATTAATATCAAAAAAATTTTACATATAAAAATAAATAACAATTATATACAAAAATATAATTTTATATTTATTTAAAATTTTAAAGTTAAAAATTTATCTGTTTTTCTGTTTATTTTATTTATATGTTATTTAATATTTTTATTTTTATTTAATATAAAATTCTAATTCATTTTAAATTTTAACAAAAAAAGTAATATGATTTATAACTTTCAATCAAATATATCTCAATTTCTTTTTTACTAAACCAAATCAATTAATTAAAGAAACTAGCACTATAATTTTTCAATTTTTTTCTACTATTTTTTATCTTTATTATTATATAAACACATTACTCCTTTTACTTTTTTCTTTTCTCTTCATATTAAAGAAACTAATGTGAGAATATCCTTTTTCTCTTTCTGTTCTAAAATTTTTTGAGAGAAATTACTCACAGAATTCTTATCTGTTAGTATATAAATAAAAAAAATATTTAATAAATATGATTTCTAAATAATTTATACAAGTGGTGAATAAAAACAAATAATTTGATGGCTTTAAGGTTGAAAGCGATGTTTCCGTTATGTAATGCGTAAGCCTGTGAACTGTATTCTTCGGCTGAGAAAAATAAATGTAAGTTATGCATGCGTTGTCATGCAACCAACCATAAATTAGGATAAATTTAATAACTATTCCAAAAAAAAAATCATATTAATAAATAAATTAATTAATAATGTAAAAAAAAATATATGGACAATACTTAACCATTAAATTAAATAATATCCTTAATTATAAATTAAAAAAAAACTTATATTTTTTATAAAAATTTATAAATAATATTTAAAATTAGTTAAAAATATAATTTTTTTCACCAACTTATCATAATTTTTTTATTATTATATAAAATATTAGTAAAAAATTATTTTTTATAAAAAATTTTATAAAAATATTTTCACAAATGAAAAATTTTTATAAATAAATTTATAAAAAATTTACAAACAAATTTATGAAGATTTTCTAATAAATAAATTTGTAAAAGAATTTCATAAAAAATAAATTTATAAAAAATATTTAATAAATAATTTTTTATTTATAAAAAAATCTATAAAAAATATTTTATGAATAAATAATTTTATTTTTGTAATGAATGTTAAAGATGATGAAGTAGGTTGAAATGATATTTGCCAATGAGGCTTGAATTCCTCTTCTGATTCATGCTTTTGTTATTCAAAATGTTACAAAGAGATCGAAATCAATTGATAAGTATGAGAGTGACTCGAAAGAAGAGTTGCATGTGCACATTTTGAGCTCTTTCCAACGCTTCCTTGTTCTTCTATAATGACATACTAGGACTTATTCAAGCACCTTCCAAAACAACAATTAATGAATATTATGAGTAAAAAAAGAAAAAATAATAACACATTGTAATGTGTTTGGATGAGAAATGTTTAGAGAATAATTTATTTATGATAAAATATGTTTTTTTTATAAAAAATTTTAAAAGATTAAAGTTTTAAGAATTCACGAGAGTAATTTAATTAATTAAAATAAAAATAAATAAATTCTACTTAAAGTATAAGAATTTGAAAATTTTCATATCTTTTAAAAAAAATATGTATGGTCTCTATTCTTTCTTTTATATTATAATACAAATAAATATAATTATTCATAGAATATTTTTCACGAACTTTTTTTTTTAAGGAAAAATTAATTATCTATTGAATATTTTTTAAAGATTTATTTTTATAAAATTTTTTTATAAATTTATTTATGCGAAATTTTTCATGAATTTGTTTGTAAAAAATTTTTCATGAATTTTTTGTGAAAAATAATTTCTTATTAACTTTTACCTACAAATTTGTGGTGGTAAAAAGTTTATAATAGATTTACGAAAAAAATTATATTTTCTATTGATTTTAAATATTATTCGTAAATTTTATTGTTATTTTAATTAAAATTCGATTGTCATCTATTTCATATAAAAAGAATTTTTTTAATAAAATTAATTATAATTATTATTTTATCGTCATTATTTTTTTTTATATAAATTATTGTTGTTTCTTCTTAGATCTAGAATGGTAATAACCTAAATTTTTAACTAATCTTTTTCTCTTGATATGAGCCTATCTTTATAAAATGCATAATAAACTTAATTTAGTGTCCTTAATTTAATGGGTAAAATTATAAATATTATTTTATTTATAAATACTTTAATTGGATTGAGATTTTTAGAAATTTAAAATAAAGAGCTTTGTCTATTTTTTACACCCCTTCATGTCAAGATATTCAAACATGGATTTACATATAGTAGGTTTAACAACAATTCGATAGCGGGTGACCCAATAGAACTAACAAACTTGTTAAGATAAATTCTGATACTATAATAAAAGTGAATTTTAAATCTAATTCATTCTTATAAAATCGTTTTAATGAGAAGAGGTTTGTACTTACTTTATATATATTAATTTGATTTTATTTTTAATCGATATAGAATCATTAACTATATATATAACACTAGTTATGATATGTGTAAGAGATAAAAAATTATAATGATCTTCTAATTATAAAAAAAAAACTAAAATAAGATATTTATTAAAAAATACCATTCAATATTGACATTTAAAACATTAATTTTAGAACTATAGTTAAAAAAATATCGTTTTAAAGTTTGACAATGTTGAACTTTCAAAAATATATGAAAAAAGGGATAATTTCTTTGAATATTCCATGTTGGTTGAGTCATAATTAATGTAAATGGATAAACTTTCTACATTGGTTAAGATAATAACTAAGATATAAACTATCATTTTTTTTTTAAATCAGGTTCTATTTTTGTAATATTCCCCTCTATAAATAAAAACAAAGTTTATAATAGTTATAAACCAGTCTCAAGAAATATATAAATTAGAACTATTTATAATTCACAAATAAATTGTAGTTATTAAGAAACAATTATACAATACACAAGATTAGAAAATTTATTATAACATTTATATCTAATAATATCTTTTATTGTCTCTATAGATAAGGACTCATTTTCTCTAAAAACTTGTATCATAAAAACAAATTATTAATATAATATAATAGTGTGTATGTAAATTATTAAAGTAATAATAAAATTATCTAACCTAATTTCAAGAATTTCTAACATTACTCATAATTATGAGTAAGGTTATAAAAACGGGCTGGACCTGACCTTATGAGCCAAGCCGAAAAGTTTGACAACCTAGCCTGTTGGGCCAAACGAATTTCCTAACCTGACTCTATGTTAAGCCCATCGGCTAACAAGTAATTTTTGGTCTTTTTTAAAAAAAAAATAGAACAAGTGCATTTAAAAATAACATGTCCAAGACTAATTCACAACTTATCCATACAAAAAAAACTTCATATATCATTTCCAAAACAACCAAACAATACAATACACAAGAAAACATAATTGTGTTATTAATCATTAATAAAAAATATTGATTTAATAAGAAGTTTAATTAGGTTAAATTTTATCATATTTAAATTTAGAAGCTACACAATAAGGATAAACTTATTTTTAAAACATATTTAAAAGAGAATAATAATATTTTTACAAATAACTTTAAAGAACTTTTCTTTTTCTTAAGTTTTGAAAAAACTTCTGCAAACAAAACGTATGTATTGTTTATAATTTTACGTTTTTAATACAAATCCAACTACAATATACATGGCAAAGAAAATGAATGTTGATGAAATTGTTATATCATATCTAGCACCATACTAGTAAAAAAAAAATGCAGAAAGAGAAGGCACAAAATAGATCTACCGAAGGCTTAACCGCTACCACAATATTAAGACGAAGGAGCAAGATTTGTTACAAAGATGGAGGCGTGACAGCTACGGTAGAGACAGAGGAGCGGTGGAGATGGAGGCATGACGAAGAAAGAGCTGCGACCAAGACAGACACGTAAGGGTTGCGACGAAGACAAAGGCACGAGAGCTACCACAAATACAGAAGGATAGGTAATAAGTGCCCTTTCTGCTTCATTTATTAAGTAGAATAGTAACTTATTTTATTTCTTTTAAACACTTTTTAATATAGTCTTTTTAGTTTTCTAGTTAGGTTTTACAAAAAGGAGATCATGAAAGAAAATATGTTGATACATCTAATATTTTAGAAAAAAATTGGTAGGATTGGGTGAAAAAGAAAACTATTAAAGAAAATATGTTGATGCAGTTTATACATGTTTTTCATTGAAAGTGTTAACTCACAAAATCATTCAAAGTGAAAAGAGTCAAAGTTTATAGATTTTAGCTCTATAACTAATTTAGCAGAAAGATAATAATTATTTTTACACTAAATGCAAACTCCTAAATGTGGAAAGAAGAAAAAATAAATAAATAATAAACTTTAATAACACAGCTCAATAACACCATTGTTACATAAATCTCTCAAAAAAATAAAATCTTACTAATTTTTTTATATAGAACTAAGTATTTAGACAATTTAATTATGGAAGAATTATCACAAAACATAACAGTAGCACCTTCATAGAAGTAATTCAAATGCTCTAAAATTCTTCTTAGCCAAATATATTGGCAAGCACATAATGTAGCTGCTATGAACTCTGCTTGAGTGGTGGATAAGCTAACCACTAGTTATTTCTTTGATGCTCAAGAAAGCATAACCAGATGTACTCTTTCTATCACCAAAGTCCCCTACATAATCACTATCAATATATGCAAGTAATTCTTCATTTCCTCAAACTTTGTAAAAAATTCCCAGATTTTGAGTTTCCTGTAACTATCTCAAAATACGCTTCACTGTCAAAAAATTATTTTCTTTAGGATGCTCCATAAAGCGACTTATCAGGCTAACTAAATGTGCAATGTCCGATCTTGTAGTCGTAAAATACATAAGGCTTCCTACCAGTTGCTTGAATAAAGTACCATCAACCTTTGCCCCTTTATCTGTTTTCAACAAATTAATACCAAGAACAATAGGACTTTTTACAATATTACAATCAAGCATATTAAATCTACCCAACATATCCTTAATATATTTCTTCTACCCAATAAAAGTTCCATTACATCCTTGTAAAACCTCAATGCCTAGAAAATATCTCATTCTGCTCAAATCAGTCATGACAATCTCATTCATCATCATAGTTTTAAATTCTTGAAACATCAATGTATGACAATGACAACTAGTGTAAATTAGATCATCTACATAAACACACACAATTAAGATTTCATTTTCCTATTTTTTTTACAAATAAAGTATGTTCATGTGGGCATTTTAGAAACTTATTAGTTACAAGATGAGACTCTAACTTGTTGTACCAGGCTCTAAGAGCTTGTTTAAGGCTATATAGAGCCTTTTTGAGCTTGCATACTTGATGTTCACGTTCTTGAAAAACATAATTTGGTGGTTGTTCTAGGTATACATCTTCATTGATTTCTCGATGTAAGAAAAATGACTTAATATCAAGCTGATAAATACTCAATCTCTTTGTGGCAGCCAATGCAATGACAATTTTGATGGTTTCAAGATGAGCTACTAGCGCAAAAATTTCTCCATACTCAACCCCTTCCTCTTGAGTATAGCCTTTTGCTATCAATCTAGCCTTAAATTTGTCATCTCCTAGGTTTGGTCTTGAAAATCCACTTGACACTTACAATTTTGGAATTTGGTTGTGGATCAACCAACTCCGATGTATCATTTCTTTGGATGGCTTGAATTTCAACGTCCATTGCATCCCTCCAATGCTGAATTTTTTATATGTGATTGTAGTTATTGGATCTGTACCTGCAAATATCGCAAAATTTATAGCATCTTCATTTTTTAGTTCATCATCAGTAACATAATCTCTCATCTATGCTGATGGTTTTCTAGTTCTCCCTGCAATTGGAATTTCTGCAGCTCTTCGTGAATGATCGGACAAATTTCAGACTAAGTTTGGGTCTACTGCATTGGTAGTTGCTACTGTACTACTAGTTGCTGTTGTATCATTAAAGCTTGTTTGGATCACTTCCTCAATTGCTTGACAAGACTCCTTCATAGGATTCAACTTATTTGCATCATGCGTTTTGCTGGATTTTGCTTCTCCCCAATCCCAAGCACCATTCTCTTGAAATTTAACATTTCTACTTATATGAATTTTCTTAGTGATAGGATCATGCTGAATGGGATTATGTGCAATGTCTATTGCTGACTTGTTATCATAGTAGAGTTTCATGGGTCCCTCCAAATTAATTTTTAAGTCATCTAAGATAATTTTTAACCATAATAACTCACATAACCCTTGTGCCATGAACCTGAATTCTGATTCAGTCGATGATCTTACCACCACATTCTATTTTTTTTGCTTCTCCATGTCACTAAGTTCTCACCTAGAAAAGTACAATATCCAGTTGTTGATCTTCTATCAACAAGAGAACCTGCATAATCTACATCAATATAGACTTCAAGAGTTAGTCTTCCATCTCTTTTGAAAAGTATCCCCTTTCCAGGGTTGCCTTTCAAGTAATGTAAAATTCTATAAGCTGCTTGAAGATGAGATTCCTTTGGTTCATGCATAAATTGGTTGATGACACTCATTGAATGAGTAATGTCTAGTCGTATGTGAGCCAAATATATTAATTTTCCAGCCAATCTCTGATGCATCTTTTTGTCTACTATTGGTTCCTCTTTAGCCTTACATAACTTGTGATTAGGATCCATTGGAGTTGATACTGGTTTGCACCCAATTTCTCTAGTTTCTGCCAACAAATCAGTTATATATTTTTGCTGGGATATGAAAATTCCCCGATTAGAGTATACTACTACAATGCCTAGAAAATACTTCAATCTTTCTAACTCCTTTAGTTCAAATTTCTGGACTAATCTCTGTTTCAATTCTTCCTTCTCCTTTTCATCATTTCTAGTCACTATAATATCATCAACATAAACTAGAAGGATTGTTACCCCCTCTTTTCCTGAATGTTTAATAAACAAAGTGTGATCTTCTTAACTTTGTTTGTAGCCAAATCCCTTCATAGCTTTGGTGAATCTTCCAAACCAAGCCCTAGGGGATTTTTTCAATCTATAAAGAACTTTTGCAGTTTGCACACCTTATTTTTCTATCTCCTTCAAACCTAGGTGGAATATTCATATAAATTTCTTCTTCTAGATCTCCATGGAGAAAGACATTTTTAACATCATATTGTAGAAGTTTCTAATCAAAGTGAGCAACTAAGGATAAAATAATTCTTATAGTATTCATTTTAGCAACTGGTGCAAAAGTCTCTTCGTAGTAATTCCTAAGCTTGAGTGTATCTCTTAGCAACTAACCTCGCTTTATACCTTTCAGTAGACCTATCAGCCTTATATTTTACTGTGAATATCCATTTGCAATCAACAATATTCTTTTTTTTGGGTTTGTCAACAATTTTCCGAGTACCACTTTTCTCCAATGCATCAATCTCTACTTTCATGGCATCTCTACATTCTTTTCTTTTCAAAGCTTCAGAAACAGTGTTAGGGAAAACAAAAGAATTCAAATTAACAATGAACCTTTTATGGTTATCCAATAATTTATCTAGAAAAACATAATTTGACAAAGGATAGAGAGATTATTTTGTGCAGTTTCTAGTACCTTTTCTGATGATTGTTGGAAGATCAAGGTCATTTGAAGAGTTGAAAGTATTCCCATTTTCTGGTTCAACTCTCTGTAGTTTTAGGTTCAGAACTTAGATTGGATTCATGGACTTGCTGCATGTTTGAAATGCTCTTCCTTCTTGTGTAGACATTGCTGAATCTTGGGGTTGAATCTGTAATTGTAACCGTATTTTTTTGTTGCAATTCAGTGGCATCAGTGATATTAGTTTCTAACTCTACCTCAAAATTAATTTTCTCAACTGTAGGATCATTTTTTGAGGTTTTAGTTAGAGAATATGATAAAACAAAGGGTTCAAGATTGCCATCACAATCTTCTGAAAAAGCTTATTGGGAGCCAATATTGGAGAAAAAAGATTTAGTTTTAGTGAAGGTAACATCAATGGAGATATAAAACCTTTTAAACAAAAGGTCATAACACTTATAACCTTTTTGATTTGGTGAATAACCAAGAAAAACACACCTAACAGTCCAGGGATCAAGTTTGTCTTTATTTTGGTTGTGGATATGTATGAAAGTTGTGCACCCAAATATTTTAGGAATGAGACCGTTTAAGATCTTAATGTGAGGGAAAAAATTGTTTAGGGTTTCAAGTGGACTTTTGTTCTCTAAAATATGCGATAGAAGACTATTTATCATATATGTAGCAGTAAAGACAACTTCTCCCCAATAATTTTTTGGAACTTTCCCTTGAAAGAGAAGTGCTCGGGTGGTGTTAAGTAAGTGTCTAGCTTTCCTCTCTGCCACTCCATTCTGTTGGGGAGTATAGATACATAAAGAGTCATGAATGATTCATTTGGATTGGAAAAAGGTAGATACAGTTTGGTTAAAATAATCTCTAGCATTGTCAAACCTAAATCTTTTTATATTGACCCCAAATTGATTTTGAATCATTGAATGAAAAATGGGAATGATAATGCTCACATCAAATTTTTTGTTTAAGCAAATAGAGTCAAGTAACTCTAGTGCAATCATCAATAAATGTTACAAATCAATGGGCCCTAGAAATATTAGGTATAGTAGATAGTCCCCATACATCACTATGAATTAACTGGAAAGGTTGTGAACTTCTATTATTATTAACAGGAAAAAATACATGAGTCTGTTTAGCTAATTCACAAGTCTCACAATGCAGTTTTGAGGTATCTAAATTTTCAAATAAATGGAAAAACATAATTTTTAAAATAGAAAATGATGGATGTCCTAATCGACAATGGTACAACCAAAGAGTGTCTTTTCTTGATACACTAAGTAAAGACATAGGTTGGTCAACTTTGGATTCTTGAGATAGTTCAAGGTAATAAAGTATATTTCTTTCCTTATCAAGTTAAATCCTCCTCCCCGAGTCTTGTTCCTAAAAAACACACAAAGATAGGAAAAACGTTGCAAGGCAATTGAGGTCATTCGTTAGTCTTTTTATGGAGATAAGACTTGTTGAATGTTTTGGGACATGTAGAACATTTCTAAGAAGATTTGGAGGATAAATAAATATCTCCATATCCTGCAACTGTGGCTATAGAGCCATTGACAACAACAATTTTCTTATTACTTGAAGATGGAGTATAAGAATGAAAATGTTGAGATGAGTATGTCATATGATCTGTAGCTCCTGAATCCACAATCCAAGAGTTACAATTATCTGAATCACTCATGCAAGAAACATTACCTAAGAAAGCAAGACAACATGATTCAGAGGATTTCTCACTTAATCTGTATGAAACTATACATGGAGTTCCTCAATTGCATTTGGATCAAACATCATGGAGATGTAAATCAGCAACTAGCTGTCTAATGAGTGATTTTACAAGGAAAAAAACAACAAAGGTTGTTATGATAAAATTGCAGCAATTAAGGCTACAACCTCTTGAAGAATGGCAATGAAGGCCACAGATGATAAAAACAAAAATCAGGGTTCCAGGAAAAAACCTAAAGCTCTGATACCATGTGAAAATGTGTAGACAATAAATAATAATTATGGAATTACTTTTCTTGATATTGAAAAAGTAACAATACATGAGTATTTAAAGGAAAAAATTAAATCCTAATAAAAGGAAATAAATCTCCTGAAATAAAGAAAATAAATCTCTAGAAATAAAGACTCTAAATCAGAAGCAAATATTTCAAATAAACTCCTAATCAAAATCCCTTAATTTTAAAGATTTCTTACAAACAAACAAATCTATATTTATTGTACATTAAATGTGCACTATTTACACGCATATTTCAACATAATTGTACCCTTCCTAGTTACTTGTAATGCATAATTATTCCTCAATTTTACATAAGGAAGAATCAATAGAAGAAAACTAGTCCTTTCTACCTGTCATGTGATTGCTACAACCTGAATAAATGAACCACATCTCTTGTGTATTTGACTTTTCATCTATTGGAAGTTGTGTCATGAGTAAGACTGCTTCCTCACCACCTTCAACATAATTTGCTCTACTATCTTGTGGCTTCTTTGGGCATTCACTTTGAAAATGTCCAAACTCAAGACAATAATAAGACTGTATTGGTACCTTGTTTATTGGTTGTCTACCTCCTCTACTTCTACCTCTTCCGCGCACAGTTCCGTCTCAAAAACCACCTCTTCCTCGACCATGACCAATGCTTGTCTCATCTTGTGTAACTTTCAAGACTTGCTCTTCATGTGAATTGTGGTCATTCATCCACTGCTCATGCACTAAAAGGCTACTTTGGAGTTCATCTACAGTCATGGAATCCAAATCATGAGACTATTCAATGGAACACACTACATAATCATACCTCAATGTCATTGAACGAAGAAACTTTTCAATAACACCAAGGTCAAACATCTTTTCATTATACATTCTCATCTTATTTGCAATTGTGAGAGTTCGAGCAAAATGATAATTAATTGATTCTTCGTTTCATTTGCAAAATCTCTCATTCATGTCTTAGGGCTTGTAATTGAGCTCGTTTCACTCTAGTAGTGCCTTGGTATGTTTTTTCTTCAAGGAGTCCCAAATCTCCTTCGACATCCCCCTTTGCAAAATTGTTTCAAGCATAGTTCCATTGATAGCCTGAAACAAATAATTTTTCACCTTTAAATCTTTCAATTTCACATCCTCCATAATTTTATTCTCATTATCGGATATGACAACTATAACATCATGTTGTGGAATCCTTGGATCTATAAGGTTCCATAATCTTTGGACCTTAGGAAGTTCTCCATTAGCATTGCCCAATGATCGTAATGGTCATTAAATTTTGGAATTGCAGGTTGCACAAAATTGCTATCCATGTTCGCCATGATTGAAGTTTGCCACTTCCTAATGCCTAACTAACTTTAATGCTAGTTGTTAACACACAAAATTTGTGTATATCATTCAAAGTGAAAAGAGCCAAGTTTATAGGTTTGAGCTCTACAACTGATTTAGTAGAAAGATAACAAATATTACCACACTAACAACAAACTCCTAAACTTGGGTAACAGACAAAATAAATAAGTAATACATTTTAAATCTTTTCTTTGTCCACGTTTTTGTTGAGCAAGCTTTGCACTTCCCAAATGTGGTGCTCTCTGTCTATATTTTGGCTGTGCGAGAAGCCCCCTCTAACTAGGCGAGCAACTTTAAAAACTTTAAAAGCCTTTCATTTTTGGACCAAAATAATTACTCTCTCGCACCCTATCCTTGTTTTTCAATGAGCCCTTCATTTTCCTAAACCATAACCCATAATTTTCATTCTTTGGGCATCTAAATCTCACTACTTCTTATCTTCCTAATAGCTCAAGAGCATTTCAAAGTCACTCTCCTCCGTCTTTGGCTTACATTACTACATGTTTGTCACCTATCAATCTTATTTAAAAGAACAAATTTGATTTTTTTGTGATTGATTATGATTTGTGAGATGTTAAATGATATTGCTTGACAATATATAGATTGATTTCTCTTATGGGTTCTACTGGTTTGAAACTAGAAAGTGTGAATGCATCCACACATTTTGGCTAATGTCTTTTGTTTTCAATATTCTTTCAATAGATTTGATTAATGATCAAGGCTAAAATTCACATATAGGAAATTTAATTTCAAAATAACTTGAATTTGACTAAATTTGATTGAAAACTATAGGAGACACATATGATTGGATGCACTTATAACCGAATTCGCTTGGGACCAACCTGATTTTGCCCAAGGGGGAGGGCTAGTTGGATAATTAAGAGCAGGACCATCTTGTGTAGTTGAAGATGATAAACCAGACTCTTTGATCCCAAAGAAGGAGCAGTAGATAGATGACAACATTGATGATATGGAGACAGACTAGTTTGTCATATTTTTCTTTGGAGGACCTCATTATTGAATAATCTTTTTATTATTTTAGTATTGTTTTGTTTGTGACATGTATGCATCATGATTTTACTATTTTAGGTGTTTTGCTAGTCGCTGCGTTAAGTTCATTTTTTATATTTTGGTTGAAATTTTTCATGTGGATTGTCGCTATGTTTAAAGTTTAATGTGTTAACTTGTAATTTGAGAAAAAAAACACCCCTTTCCATTGTCTTTGTGGGATTGAAAATCAATTTTCATTTGAAAAGTATTTTGATGTATGGTTGTGTATCAGTTAGCCTATTTTGAATGCTAGAAAATATGTTAAAGAATTAATTAGCCATAACATGATGTTATTGTATAGTTGTTGAAATTTAAATCAAGTGAATTGTTGTGCTTTAAAGTTCTTTCGATTGAGATGTCAACTTTGGATTTTTGTAATTGATCTTAATATATTCTCTCATCATTATTTTGTGTATGTGTAATAGGAAAAATGATCAAGACTTCTTCATGAAATTTGAGCCTTTAAAGCTAAAAAAGCTAATCCATTACATTTTTATCCCTATTCCTTTAAGTTTTAAAATAAAATTTTTGTGTCATTCCAAAACCTAAAACTTAAATTTAGTTATAATCCTAACCTTCATCCTAATGTATGGGCGAGTTTAATTCATGATTACAAATTGTGATAAATTTGGGAAAATTTTGTTTTTATTGAAAAAAAGTGAGTTTTGTAAAGTTTGAGAAAATATGCTTGTTCATGAAGAGGTATATTATTGTTTTACTTTTGTAATTTTCAAAAAGATACAAAAAATAATGTAAAAAGAAGTGACAATGTCATGCATATAATATCTCAAGTGTGAAGAGTTTTCTTAATGATTTTTTTCATAAGCTGGGGGAAGGAAAGGAAATAAATATTGATTGTAAATTGTATTCTCCCAAATCTTAAGATAATTTCTATCCCAAAAAACTAAATTTCAATGAAGCTAAGACTCATTACAATCGAAAGAAAGTCATTTTGATTCTTACTTGCATGCATAAATTTTTTTATTGATTGTCAAGAAATCAAGGTTGAATTCATTGGTACATTGTGTAAAAAAAGAGATACACTTACCCTTATACTTGCGTGCTTTAGAGAAACATTTATCTTGTGAGATAACTTATTCAATGATGAATTTTCATAATTGTTGATTTCTTATATCATGAATTACTGCTCGTACCTTTTGTGTGGTTTCAAAGTCTTAAACCACCATCATTAGAAAAGTTGACGTGAATGGAAATATTTTGTCAAAGGAAACATGCAAAGCTCAACTTGTTCTTAAAGATGTGGTTAATTTTAAATCATAGGTTGTGTTATGTTATGTAGCATCTTGTCAATTTTAGTGTCTTTAGTTAGGTCTCTTGTTGGTGTTTTTTATTATGTCTTTGCTTACATTCTTATGTTTATAATGATTGAGTCCAAATCCTTTTTTATGACTATTTCTTGAGAACAAGTAATATGTTAAGTTTGGGAGAATTTGATAAGTGTTCTTTGTACTTGATTTATTAAGTACAATAATAATTTATTTTATTTCTTTTAAACACTTTTTAACACAATATTTTTAGTTTTCTAGTTAGTTAGTTTGGGAGAATTTAATAAGTGTTTTTTGTACTTGATTTATTAAGTAGAATAATATTTTATTTTATTTCCTTTAAACACATTATAATATGATATAGTTAGTTTTCTAGTTAGGGTATTGATAAACCTTCTTTAGTTGTGTAAAGGTTTTTAAAATATTCTTTAAGTTTTTCTAATAAAGTATAGGGTCAACCTCAAGGTATTAATTCAAGGAAGTTGGGAGACT
Source organism: Macrotyloma uniflorum (assembly GCA_016859785.1). NCBI lineage: Eukaryota > Viridiplantae > Streptophyta > Magnoliopsida > Fabales > Fabaceae > Macrotyloma > Macrotyloma uniflorum. The sequence goes on from BDMB01000117.1 coordinate 329,845, forward strand.
TTTAATTCAATGTATAATGACTAAATGCAATGTAGATTATTGGGGAATGAATGCATAATGATTTATCTAAATTGAATGCAATGTTATGAATTAAACAATGGTATGTGATGAATTATCAAAATGAATTTTATGATTTGAATATGATGCAAAGGATGGATGCAATATGTACTGTTTTGGATTGTTTTATGAAATGCAATATGATGTTGAACTCATGAATGATGCAGTTTTGGGAATTTTAATGATTATTGAACATAATTGAAATCAAATGTAAAGAAAACAATGTTGAGAATATGATTGAATCAAATGAATGCAAAAATGCGATTTGACTGTAGTTGGAATAATGCAGATGCATAATTGAAAATTGGAAACTAAAATGGCTAAATGCAATGCTAATGTGCAATTGAACAAATGTAGAATAAATGATATAGTTTGGATATATTCTAAGGAATTGATAATGCAGAATGATACAATTATGCAATGAATTTGTAATTTGGATGTAGTGAAGATGATAAAATACAATGTAGGAATGTGATGAATTCGATATTCTAATATGCAAAGTTGAATGGAAAACAAGTTAAGTTGGGGGTTTTAAAATAGAAAATGAAATTCTGGAAAATTAACCAAATCAAGAACAAAATGAACCAAATAAAAAACACTTCAAAATATGCTAATCAAATATGGAAAAATATAGAATTGTTACTACAGAATTAAAACTAATACCTAATGAATTGCTTTTGAATTTAAAATTCAACTAAGCTATGAAAACAAAATTCAATGAGTCAATTTTACAATGGAGATGTTGGATCAAATCAAAATCTCATTGATCAATATACTATGCAGATTCACATATTATATTCTTGGAAGACATCCAAGTGTAGTGAAATTCCAATTTGATACTAAAGAACTCTCCTCAAGTTGCAAAATTGAAATTGCAAGTAAACTAAAGTAATAAAGTGAAATCCAAGAAATTGTATCAAAAGTGCTGGATTAATTTGGAAATGTACTGCATAATGAAGCAAAGCTTATCACTTAACACAACATAACCTTGGAAGACCTCCAAGTGCAATATAGTTTCAAATTAATACCAAGGAACCTTTTGATCACAATTTAATTCAAGAAAAATTGTGAGTGAAAGAGAGAAAAGAAGGAATAAAATAACTTGTATTATTCATGACTATCTGAGTAAACAGAGAATGGAACAGAAATGGAAAGATGAAGATCCTTGAACAAATATTGAAGTCATTGCAATTCACAAGTTAAGGAAGCTAGAGCTCTATATTCAGCTTCAGAAGATGATCTGGAGACAGTAGTTTGCCTTTTAGATTTCAAGGAAATTAATGACTTTCCAAAAAAAATACAGTAGCCAGTAACGGATCTCTGAGTAGTAGAAATGTGGCCCAATCAGAATCAGAAAAAGCTTGTATTTGTAAAAAACTGTCAGTGGGATAAAATAAACTAGTGCCAGGAGCACTTTTCAAGTATTTAAGAATACGCATTGCTTGTTGTAAATGAGTTTCTCTAGGTGTAGAAACAAACTGACTAAGTTGTTGAACAACAAAGCTTATATATGGCCTTGTATGAGTGAGGTAGAGTAATCTACCAATAAGTCTCCTATAAGAAGAAGAATCTGGAAGAAGAGAACCTTGATATGCATGTAATTTGACAAAAGGATTAGCAGGAGTGGGGGCTGGTTTGCACCCTAACATACCAATTTCAGAAAGCAACTCAAGGCAGTATTTCCGTTGATTCAAAACCAGACTAGACTTAGACCTTGCAACCTCTAGACCAAGAAATAACTTAAGAGGTCCAAGATCCTTGATACGAAATTTTGAATGGAGATGACTCTTGACAAACTGAATCTCAGAAAGACTATTACCACTAAGTACAATATCATCAACATATACTAAGAGAATTGTGATAGTAGTACCTTGAAGTTTGATGAACAAAGAATGATCAGCAGAACTTTGTGTGTAACCCAAGAAAAGTAACTCAGATGTCAGTTTCTAATTCCAATTTCTACTGGCTTGCTTAAGACCATAGAAAAACTTTTGAAGCTTGCAAACCATTTTAGAATGAGGAAGAGTGAGACCGGGAGAAGGTTTCATATAGACATCTTCCTTCAAATCGCCATGGAGGAAAGCATTGTCAACATCTAACTAGTGTAGAAACCAATTGTTTGCACTAGCAATAGCTAATAAAACACGAACTGTAGTGAGTTTGATGACAAGAGAAGTTTCAAAGTAGTCAACCCCCTTTGTTTGTGTAAACCCTTTTACAACAAGCCTTGCCTTGTACCTTTCAATAGAACCATCAGATTTGTATTTAATTTTGTACACCCATCTGCATCCAACAATCTTTTTGCCAGGAGGAGGATTAACCAAACACCAAGTCTGATTCCTGTCCAAAGCCTGAAGCTCACTTGTCATTGCCTTTTGCCAACAATCTTGAGAACGGGCTTCTTCGAAAGAGCTAGGCTCAACATATGCAGAAATAGAATGACAAAAAGAAACATGATCCATAGAACATTTGTCATAAGAAACAAAAGAATGCATAGGTTAAGGGGTAGAATGCTTTGATTGGGAAGCATAAGTGGTACCACAATAGTACTGATCAAGATAAGCAGGTTTGTGTTTAATCCTAGAAGAGACTCTGGTTGGAACAGTAATGTTTTGAACATTATCAATATCAATAACAACATCAGTACTAGGCACATCAGGGATAAGAAGATAAGGTAAAACAGAAGGAATATCATAAGGAGTAAATTCAGAAGAATTGAGACTAGGAGATATATTAAAATTTTCAGAATCAGAAAAATGTTGGGAATATGGAAATATATGTTCATGAAAAATAACATTTCTAGAGATACAAAAGGATTTAGAGTGAAGATTATAAAGGATATGCCCTTTCGTATCAGATTTATAACCCAAGAAAATACATTTAGAAGTTCTTGGATCAATTTTGGATCTGCCAGCAATAAGAGTACTAGCATAAGCTAAGCATCCAAAAGGCTTTAGAAAACCAAAGTCTGGTTTGTTTCCAAAAACAAGTTGATATGGGGATTGAAATTTTAATAAAGAAGTTGGTAATCTATTAATGAGAAAAACATGTTTAAGAGCATAGGACCAAAAAAATTTTAGGAATTTTTGCTTGAAAAAGTAAAGCTCTATAGACATTTAATAAATGTTGTTGTTTCCGCTCAACAATGCCATTTTGTTGAGGGGTCTCAACGCAGCGGAAGCGTGGTGGGCCCATAACCCACAGGTCCCTGGATCATAACCAAGCTCTAATACCATGTGAGTGAAAGAGAGAAAAGAAGGAATAAAATAACTTGTATTATTCATGGTTGTCTCATAAACAAGCAAAAACACTTGTTTATATATAGAAAAGATAAAAATAAAAATAGAAACTATTTATTAGAATAATAACTATTATTAACTATTAGAATAATAACAGAAATATTCTAATAATAACATAAATTATTCATTATTCTAATAAAAACACAAGAAACTAATGAATTACTGAATTGAAAAACTCAAACAAGAATTAAAACTACTAAATTGTAAAATTGCAGAACGTAAAGTGCAAAATCTGATAATCAAAATTGAAATTCACCATGTTCAAGACAAACTTGGCTATTATTAATTCTTCTATTCAATAACTTGGTTGATCAACCAAGAAATTGTAAAATTCTGTGTTTTATGAAAGACATTCATCACACCTTTGATTCCATCCTGAATCCAAAATGAAATGTAAAGTAAACCAAAGAAGAGCAATAATTTCAAGCTTTGTGAAGCAGTAGTGAATTTAGTAGAGACTACAGATTGAAAAATGAAAATTAAAGCATGAATAAAACTGTAAAAGAAAGAAAGAACAATGAAGAAGAGACAGAAGAACTCAAGAATCCATAAAGACACCTTTCATTCAAGAAAATGTAACTGACAATGAAGAACAAACTAATCGAATTAACTAACAACACATGTGCTTCATGGCTAGCTAAACAATTTGCAGTTGAAAACATTTACGATAATTGGGAAGAGTCATACCATAAGTTACATTCTCTATTGCAAGTAATGGAACTATATGTTCCCGACTTTATTTTGGAAGATGAATACACAACACGCGTATCAAGGTGAGTTGGTGGACGAGAATTACATTTTCTTTCAGAGAGTATTTTGGACATTCAAATCATGCATTTATGGTTTTCGTCACTACAAGTCTATTTTCCAAGTGGATGGAATATTTTTATATGGGAGTACAAAGGGACCTTATTGGTGACAGTTGCATAAGAAAAGCGTAACAATATAATTCCAATTACCTTTACTATTGTAGAAGGTGAAACCAGTGATGCATGGTTCTTTTTTTTTTTTAAGAAACCTATAGAGGTACGTAACACCACAAGAGGGGTTATGTCTCATTTCAGATCGTCACGAGACCATAAAAAGTGCATACTGTAGACATGTAAGTGGTTGGACAGAAAATAATTTTATGCATGTGTATTGCATTAGACATATTGTACAAAACATCATGCAACGTTTAAAAAAATGTTGCACTAAAGAAGGATGTTGTCAATATGGATAATTCTTTATTTCTTAAGTCTTTAATATCATCAATGTTTGACTTACTTATAATACTTTCTATACTTTGCAAGTTACTTAGATTAATTTCACTTTTAAAATTTTTTATAGCATATGCCATGACCGAGTCTAATTTATTTTACTATTACAACATAGTAAGAAATAATAATTTGGAAGCAGCACAGTGGTTGTACGAGATCCCGAGAGAGAAATTGACACTTGCATGGGACAACAGACGATAGTGGGGACACATGACAACAAACTTAGCAAAGTCAATCAATTTCATCTTAAAGAAAATAAGAAACCTCTCAATTTGTTCGATGGTTATGCAACATATACCCATTACAACAAATTCTTCACAAAAAGAGGTAGAGAGGTAGGTGCCATGGTTATAGCTGGTCATATATACTCTGAAGTCACTTCAAAAACATTACAACATGTACACTCAAAGGCAAAATACCCATAGAGTCATCAACTTTAACAGATCAAGCACAAGATTTATAGTGGAGGAGATAGAACATCCGCGAGAAATTCAACCAGTAGGGAGATTTATAGTTAGGTTGAATGAGATGTGGTGTGATTGTGGAAAGTTTCAAAAAGTTCACATGTCATGCTCACATGTGCATGCTGCGTGTAAACATGCACATCATATTTTAACATGTACATCGCTTCAGTATATACATTACAATAACTTTCTAAGGTTTGTGAAGAACAATTTGAAGAACTCAGACATGAAGATTATGAGTCAACTTATACAAGACCAACTTTGTGTCCAAACTTGGAATTGAAAAGAACTTCAAAGGATTGATCCAAGTCAAATCGAATAAGAGCATACATGAACATTATAGAATAATGCGGTCGTATAAAAAATTATTCGTCATACTAAGAAAACATGTTCAAACATTACTTATATATTTACTTCATATCGTTAATTTGTGTTGCTTAGAAATTATTTTTCTTTCATGTATAAATGTTCTGAACAATGTTATGTCAATTTTTATTTAACTATTTTTAATAAAACTTATAATTTAAATTTAATTATTATATATATTAAATATTTAATATTAATAATAATTATTTTAATAATATTTAATATTATTTTTTAAATACTATATTAATAAATATATATATATATATAATAATTTATTATTTAATATAATAATTTTTATTTAAAAAATTTTAAATATTTAAATATATATATATAAATAAAATAATTAATTATATATTATTTTATTAAAATATTAAATTTTTATTTAATTTTAAATTTTAATATTTTTTTTATATATATATAAAAATTGTTTGGAATTAGATTAATTGTGAACTGAATTTCAGTAAAAAAAATTAAATTAAATATTTAAAGTAGAATATAAAATTTGTCTCTCCAAAAATTAAATATTATTTTCGTAAATATTATAGGAAGGTATATTTAAGTAATAATGTATTTAAATAATAATATTTTTTAAAAGAAAGTCTATAGATGACATGGCGATATTCACCATTATCTCATTCCATTAAAAAATTCTCTTACACTTATAAAAAAACATAATTACTCAAAAAGAAAAGTAAAAATAAATATAAAATATATGAGATAACAATTTAAATAATCGAGTGTATTACTGACTCTAAATAAAATAGTACTAAATAATGGATTTTATTTTGTATCATAAATACTTTTCTTAAATTTCAGTTTATTTAATTTTGTAGGTTTATTTTATTTTGAAGTATCTTCAATTTTATTTCTCATAATTTCAACCAAATTTAGAGCAGGAATGATACAAAAATTTCATGACTGCAGATATGCATGGATATTAAACGCGTAATAAATTTGATTAATTTTCTTTTAGAATTAAGAGATAAAAATAAAGTTATTAATCAAGAAAACATTAATAGTTAAAAAAATTTAGAATTTGATTTTATATATTTTTATTTTTAATTTATATTTATGAAATTAAAATTTTTAAAGAAATTAATTTTATTTTAACTTATACTTTGAACTATAGTTTATTTAAATTTAATTTTTAAAAAAATAAATTTATTTTTATTAATATTTTATGATACAATTTTATTTGAATTATATTTTAAAAAATATAAAAATAAAAAAATTATTTGAATTTATATTTTAAAAAGTAATTTTAATCTTGATTAAAATTAAAAAAAATTATAAATATCCACGTATACCAAAAGTATAATATTATTTACATAATTTTTTTAAGTAATAAGAAACTGTTAGTGAGAAATTTTTCTTAAAATAAAATAAGTAACAGATAATAATTACTCTTACTCCTCCCACACACTTCCTATCACACTTTTTAGGCATCAAAATGAGAATTAAATTTGCAGTAAATATCACACTTTTTTTGGCATAGAAATACCTTAATTGTCTACAAATCATTTTAAGTTTAAAAAAAAATTACTCATATATAATTTCTTATTTAGTATAGACTAAAAGGATAATTATAATTACAAGTGAAAATAATATTTTTTTTTTATAAAACTCCAAACATTTCCTAATTTCTTATTTTAATTCTTAATTTTGTCTTTCATTTTAAAATTTTTTATTTCAGTAATTTTAGTTTTATATTTTTTAATTAATTCTACCTAGTTTTGTTAAACACTTTTTATATTTTTTTATTATTTATTCAGGTATTGAATATTAATAATCTTGAAACGAGAATTAATACATTAAAATACTGAAGTATTTTTATTCATCTTTTAATTGAATACAGTGATATCTCTACCAGATTTATTTAAAATATTAATTTTGTTTACTAGATATATTTTTATAAATTTGAACTTAAGAAGTGAAATAATTAATCTCACCCGTTTCCATTACGTGTATCCTGAAAAATTAATTATTTTATTATGTTTATTTCAATCATATATATATATTAAGATTTTTTACACATTTAATTATAATTTTGTTTTTTTAATTGAATGTAAAAATATTATAGTCACAATTTTTTTATGATTGATAATTTATATTTTTCTTGATTAATTAAATTTCATTTAGAAATAAAACAAAAACATAAATGTATGTAATAAAAGTTGAGTTATTAAATGCGTCTCTCTTGATTCCATCAACTTTAATTTTATTAATTATTATAAAAAAAGTGGAGTTCCATTTATATTTTAAAAAGGTTATAAATTTAAGTTTAGTTTAATTGTATATGGAATTAAAAAATTAATAAATAAAAAAATAAAAAATATTAAATTTTATTAATAAAATTAATATTAAATATAATAAATTGATATATATAAATTATAATATATATATATTAATAATATAATTTAATATATATTTTTAAAAACTATAATTATTATTTTATAAAATATGTCTGTTCATAAATTTATGAGTTAACAATTAACTTCATTTAAACTAGAGATTAAATGAACTAAATTAAAAATAACTGATGAAATTTAGTTCATAAATAAATTTTTTGATATATTATAATCGAAATTTTGGGTTTGTCTTTTTTGACCTTATAGTCAAAATAGCTTTGGAAGACCTGCTCAGTATTTTTCCCAGTTCTAAATCATGATAGCTTTGAAAGATGTGCCGAGTTAGAAAAAAATTAAATTTTAATTTCCCCAAGTGCCAAGACCCACTGAGTCAACTCAAAGTAGGGCCAACTCGTGACACTCTCATCCATGATAAGAAAAAAAAAAAATACATGAATACTAATTAATAACTAAACTAATGTATTTACTTCTTTTATTTATAATTTACAATTTATTCATGGCATATTATACTCTAACATAATAATAAACATGAGAATTCATAATCTTATTTATAATTTACAATTTATTCATGCCATATTATACTGCAACATAATAATAAACATGAGAATTCATAATCTTAAGACAAAATATAAAAAAATCGGTATAACGCGGCCGGGTCGAGTTGAAGTCTCACCCAGCCATTCACTCGCGACTCGCGATTCTGAAGCGATTTTCTTTCGCCTACAAACGCCGAACGGTTCCGCCACCGGCAAGTCCTTTCGCCGCCGGTGGTTCAACTGCAATTTAGATCGTCTTCTTTTCATTGAGGTTTTTTTTTATCTTCTTTATGAGATTCATCTATTTCATATTTTTCTTCCACTTAGGGTTTCTTGACATAGGCGATTCTTGTGATATTCTTATTCTCACATGATTCTACAAAAACTAAATAAATAAAAGGACATTGTGATTATGAAGTTTATACAAGCCCTAAGTGTTCAAGTTTTAGCTATTTTTTCTCAGATTAACTTTTATTCTTCGAAGTTATGTGAATTCTTTTCAAATTAGCTTTGTGATTGTGTTTTAGTTAGATTCTGAAGAATGAGTGTAGTTATAGAGGTAACATTGAAAGAATATTGTGGTCTCTCTGGGCAGTGGTGAGTGACTGGTTTGTAAATGAACAAAAGAGTGTGGATGTTGCAGTGTAGTGTATTATAAATGGGAATATAAGGGGGAAGTGGTATTTTTGAGTATTGGTAAGTGTGCCCCAATTTACCATTTGTGGTAAACACAATGATAAATTCTTCTGGGTTTTGCCAGCAACTCTGTAAGCCAAGCTGAAAATTTAGATATACATAGTTGTTGATTGTTAAAATAGTTTAAGAATTGACAACAGTTATTAGGGAACGGGATGTTATGATCGATGCAACAACTGTTAGTTCTTTTAATTATTTAATCCATGCAAGATCCAAAATTAGAGACAGAAAAGGTAGACTGAATGTCAGTCCTATTTCTTAGTCTATGTACTTTTCTCACAATTCAACATTTACTCACAAAGATTTTATTCTTATAGTTAATCTAAATAACTAAGCATGTTTAGAAATGATTAATTTTGGGAAAAAAAACACATTTCATTCAAAAGCACTCAACAATCTATCAAAAAAAAGTTATTATTTCCCCAAAATAAGCTATCCAATATCTACTGAGGTTAGTTCAAGGGGATTAGTTAATCAATAAAAGTGTAAGGACATAAGCTATCTTGAGGTGTTGGACTATACACATGCCTCTATTTACACATCAAGTCATTAGGATTATTTATGTAAATTTTCCCCTTCTATTTTTTGATGGTATACTCTGATTCAAAATTTCTCTCATGTATCATCTAAAAACCTCGAGTTAGATTATTTAAATGATTTAGGACTCACATTTCTTCCACCTATTCCTTCCTTTTATTTATATCTGATTTTTTAATCTTTCTTGTATAACATATTTATGCTTTTCTTTTTCATACAACATTGCATTGAGGTCAGGGCACACTGTTACTTACATCATTATTGCTGAAACAGGGAAGGCTCTCAGATTGCTTGACTTGTAATTGGCAAGTTTTATGTTCCTTGTGTTCAGAACAATGCATATATGAATGGAATTTTAATTGCTGTGTTTTGGATGTAATGGCTCCAATACGCACCACTGGATTTGTTGATCCTGGTTGGGATCATGGCATAGCCCAAGATGAGCGTAAAAAGAAGGTTAGATGCAATTACTGTGGCAAAATAGTTAGTGGTGGAATATACAGATTAAAGCAGCATTTAGCCCGAGTTTCTGGTGAAGTAACATACTGTGAAAAGGCTCCTGATGAAGTCTACCTGAAAATGAAGGAAAATCTGGAAGGCTGTCGTTCCCATAAGAAACAAAAGCAAGTTGATGCTCAAGCGTATATGAATTTTCACTCTAATGATGAGGAAGATGAAGAAGAGCAAGTTGGGTGTAGAAGCAAAGGTAAGCAATTGATGGATGATCGAAATGCATCTGTTAATTTGACTCCTCTGCGCTCCTTAGGATATGTTGACCCAGGGTGGGAACATGGTATTGCTCAGGACGAGAGAAAGAAGAAAGTCAAATGCAATTACTGTGAGAAAATTGTTAGTGGAGGTATAAATCGGTTTAAACAACATTTGGCTAGAATCCCTGGAGAGGTAGCACCTTGTAAAAATGCTCCAGAAGAAGTTTATCAGAAAATAAAAGAGAATATGAAATGGCATCGTACCGGGAGGAGACTTAGGCGACCTGAGTCTAAAGAATTGATGCCTTTCTATGCAAAGTCCGATAATGATGATGATGAGTTTGAGCAAGTAGAAGATGCTTTGCATCATATGAACAAGGAAACTTTGATGGATGTTGATAAGAGATTCTCTAATGATATAATGAAGACCTTCAAGGGAATGCCACCTAGTACTGGTCCTGAACCAGTATTGAGAAGATCAAGATTGGATAATGTTTACCTGAAATTGCCCAAGAATCAGACTTCTCAAACTTACAAACAAGTAAAAGTTAAGACCGGGCCCACTAAGAAATTACGGAAGGAAGTTATTTCTTCAATTTGCAAGTTCTTTTACTATGCAGGGATTCCTGTACAGGCTGCAGACTCTCTATATTTTCATAAAATGCTGGAAATGGTTGGTCAATATGGACAAGGACTTGTATGCCAACCAAGCCAACTAATGTCTGGCCGCGTTTTGCAGGAGGAAATCACTTCTATTAAAAATTACCTTGTTGAATACAAGGCTTCCTGGGCAGTTACTGGTTGCTCTATAATGGCAGATAGTTGGATAGATACACAGGGTAGGACAATTATTAACTTTCTTGTTTCTTGTCCTCATGGTTTATACTTTGTTTCTTCAGTTGATGCCACTAATGTAGTAGAAGATGCACCAAATTTGTTTAAGCTTCTGGACAAAGTAGTGGAAGAAGTAGGTGAGGAAAATGTAGTGCAGGTAAAATGTTGTTTCATTGTGGCATCCATATTCATCATAAATATCACCTTGAAACTGTTATTAATCATTCTTTCTCCTATACTTTTGATGTAGGTAATAACTGAAAATACTCCTAACTATAAAGCTGCTGGAAAATTGCTTGAAGAGAAGAGAAGGAATTTGTTCTGGACCCCTTGTGCCACTTATTGTATTAATCGAATGCTTGAAGATTTTTTTAAAATAAGATGCGTGGAAGAGTGCATCGAAAAGGGTCAGAAAATTACAAAACTCATATACAATCAAATATGGTTGTTAAATCTTATGAAAAGTGAGTTTACTGAGGGGCAGGAGCTTCTAAAACCAGCTGCCACCCGGTTTGCTTCTAGCTTTGCTACACTACAGAGCTTGTTGGATCATCGAGTTGGTCTCAGAAGAATGTTTCTTTCCAACAAATGGATTTCATGCAGGTTCTGCAGTTCAAACGAGGGGAAAGAGGTGGAAAAAATTGTTTTGAATGTCACATTTTGGAAGAAAATGCAGTATGTTAGGAAGTCAATCGATCCCATAATGCAAGTACTTAAAAAACTTTATAGTGGTGAGTGTTTGTCAATGCCATATATATATAACGATATGCACAGGGCAAAACTTGCAATCAAATCTGTTCATGCTGATGATGCACGTAAATATGAACCATTCTGGAAGGTGATAGACAGTCACTGGAACTCCCTGTTCTGTCACCCTCTTTACTTGGCTGCATACTTCTTAAACCCATCATATAGATATCGTCAGGATTTTGTGCCGGTATATAAGAATATTCAATATTTCCTAGTGATTGCTTATTTTCAAATTATATTTAAGTTTTCTCCTGAAGTGACTGTATGATATGACTATAGCATTCTGAGGTAGTACGAGGGCTCAATGAATGCATTGTTCGGCTGGAGCCAGATAATATGAGACGGATATCTGCATCAATGCAGGTAAAGTGTTCTTAATTACTGTTAGTTGCTATTTGGTACCAACATTACTAGATATTTATTTTATCTGCTTCAAAGTGATGTCATTTCCAGATAGCTCATTATAATTCTGCGCAAGATGACTTTGGAACTGAATTGGCAATTAGCACAAGAACAGGTCTAGAACCAGGTAAACTGCTATGTTGCTGTTAAATAATTCATATGGTGATTAACTCCTTTGGAGGTGCATTGCTGCTTCAGTTTGATTTCTTCAATTTCGTTTCCTTTTTTAACTTCACTAGCTGCTTGGTGGCAACAACATGGAATAAGTTGCTTAGAGTTGCAAAGAATAGCTGTACGCATATTAAGTCAGACATGCTCGTCCTTTGCATGTGAGCACGATTGGAGTATATATGATCAGATACGTTGCAAAAGACAAAATCGTCTATCTCAGAAGAAATTGAATGACATTATCTACGTTCACTACAATTTGAGACTTAGAGAATGCCAATTAAGAAAAAGGTCCAGGGACTCAAAGTTTTCCTCTGTTGACAGTGTTCTTCAAGCGCATTTACTTGATGATTGGATAGTAGATGCTAATGTGCAAACCTCTGATGTTGATAAGGTAATCTCTGATTTCTGTGTTTTTGAACTTGTATGAATCAAAGCATCAATTGCTATGAATTGAATTTATTATAAATCATGGCTGAGTTGGCTTTCTTAAAGCTATCATACTTTTATTATTTAATGCATTATTTGTAAAACCTTCCAATATATTGAACTGTAATTCTAGATTAAATCACTGAATTAGAAGGGATCAAAAGCCTAAGCCAATTAGATCTGATGGATTGCTTTTCTGAATAAGTTGAAATTCTTCATGTTTATAAAAGCGTAACTTTCATTTCATGATAGATGTCGCATGGTTAGCTATTATGGTGCACTGGGTGTTTGAGATGGTGAACCATCATAGAGTTGTGAAATAGGCTCTTAAGAAGTGAAGCACAGAGGATGTGGCTATACTGATGGTATATTTGTTTTGCTTTTGTTTTGTAGAATATCCTTTTTGGAGTTGAACTAGATGATGACTATGAAAATGATTCAGTTGATTATGAAGATGGAGGGGCAAGATCTCTAAAGGGATCCCTTGAGCTGGTGACTATGGCTGATTTAGCAGTAGGATCACCAGACGTAGATCATGCTAACACGGATGCTGCAACTGATGATGAGTCTGATCTGAATTATTTTGATGATGATTTGAGCGAGTAATTAAGTTGCATGGTTCTCATTTCGAAAGAATAATTATTTGGTCGCCTGGTTGTGAATCGTGAGCCCGTGTTTATTATTTTCAAGTGAAAAATCAAGATGACCTTGTTGGTGCTTAAAATCATTTATTTCGTACTTTGGAGCGGAAACATTTTAGATCATTCTAACCAGTTTAAGTTATATTTATACTTATATAAGAAGATCCTTAGAGCTGACTGACATAGTGATATATCATTGATATTTGTAAGATAAAATTTGATACTGTACAATGTACGAAATATAAGATTTGTGATTAGATTTGCAAAGATTTGTCTATATTTCCAATTAAAACAAAAGCTAGGATCTCGAATCAATATTCCATGTTATTAATTTTTCATTCCGTACTTGACTATTTATTCGGTTGAGCTACGTATTTAGTGCGTTTGTTTATATACCATGCGTCTTATCTCTATTTTATCATTGCTCTGGAGTGGAATCGAGATTAAATTCGGTTTTAAAAAAAATAATATTATATATATTAATTATATATTAATATAAAACAAGCTTATTAGTAATTTCAAATATTTTATATAAAAAATTGTCTGTATAATGAATAGTAAAAATTCAAAGTCATGAGAGTGAGATAAAAATATAATGAAACAATTATTCTTTAAGATAAATGAAGAAAAAAATTAAAAAAATTATTTTTTTAAAAAAATTGCTCTCTAAAAAAATAAAATTAATCTTAAAAATAATTCTGAACCGGTTAGACTTAAGCATTGGACTAATTTTTTCAATTATTTTACCAGTTGAAAGACAATTCAATTTTTGAGAAATAACGGATCGATTTTCAAATTGATTTGTAGTTGAAATAGTTGTATGAATAGGTATTTTTAAAATAGGGATTTTAATTGTCTAGCCTACATCCTTCTTTTTAATTTCTTCATCATGTTGCCTTTCTTGCTAATAGAGAACTTGTCCCACTCAATAATAAAATTAAATCAATTTCCACAATTCAATTTAATGGGTCATTCGTATTTTAGATTCTCCCCATAGTGGAGTCCATGCCCCCTTCATCCTCACTGATCAAAAGATTTGAAACTTCTCTTCTGCTTTTTGAGTTTTAGGGTCCAGATCAATGAAGAGAAGAAATTCCAGGTTTAGATTTGAAGAGACCTATATATCTTGTGTTTCATTTTTTTTCTCTCTCCTCACACTCACGTTACACAGATTGTACTTCACAAAATGAAAAGGAACAAAATAAGAAGATAAATTTGAATGTTTTTATTTTTTTAAATGTATAGTGATTATTTTTTATTCATGTCTCGTATTTGGTAGGAAAATTATGGAAAAGATAAAATCAAATTCAAAGAGAAATACACGTTTAAGAGGATAATATGACCTTTAAATTTAAATTTGACAATTATTATTATTATATCTTCCTATGATAATTTTTTTATATATATAGTCAGACTTATTTTTTATCCTTTCATTTTTATTTTTCTTTCATTCTTATTTTTTTATAATCTAATGATTAATCTTAAATTATAAAAAATAAATTATATTAAAAATAAGTCTCTAACTCTTATTTTTCTTTTATATATATATATAAAAAGTTGAAATCAAGTTGTTTTTAATCCTAAAGAATGATTTTTTATTTTACTTTTTTTTCTTAACTTAAATATTCTAATAAATAATTCTTAAGAATTTTTAGATTGATAAAATAAAGAGTAAATATTATAAATAACTTTTTTAAAATTACTTTATGAATAATAATGAATGAAGTGGGATGAAATATATTTTAAAAAGATTATTTTTTATTTTCTTTTTTATTTTATGTGTTAAATTGTTTGTTTTATGGTAAGATATATCAATAGTGTAACTTTAATTTATGTTACCAAGTTCATATACATGTATATATGGTAGGAGTGTTCAATAACACATATTAGATCTAAATATCTAATGACTAAGTTTAATGATAAAACAAGTTATATATTTAAGTTTTGATACTAATAAAAAAAAATAAAGTTTTGAATTACTAATGTTTTAATAAAATAGCACATTAAGTATTGTAAAAAAAAGTAATTATCCATTTAAAGTGTTATTTATCTAGTCTTCAAAACTTACAAAATTATCTAATATATATCAGACGTAACCATAATTATCAAATATAACATATAATATTAGATCACCTAATATAACATATTTATCAAAGATTATTCAAGATTTTTGAAGTCAACTTGCTTATTTAAGGTATGTCAACAACAACTTGTCTTTTATTCAAAATTTATAGAGAATGTTAAAAAATGAAAAGGAAAATACTGATTTTAGAGCTCTTCAAGATTGAGCAACTATCATGTTGAAATGTATAAAAACAATTATATGTATCTAATGACTACAAACTTTACAAACTTAAGGACATGCATGAAGGTTAAGGAAAACATATAAAGTGACTACATGGTTCATTCTTTCTATCTTCATGCTTTCAAGCCTTCTTTACTCATAACCTTTGATATCATCTTAAAAAGGAAAATAATTTGAGAGAAAAATTCTTTATAGTTTGACTTTGTGAAGTTCACACTTTATCAAATAGAAAATGATAAAATTTTACAATAAGTAAATTCTCATAGATATTGTAAAATCTTTATCAAATTTTCTATTTGTAAGTCAAGAGTGTTTCATGTACTTGGAAAAATTAAGAGTAGCTTAGTGACTAAAAACTACTTGTTTTCTTTAACTTAGAGGGAATTAAGGTTGTTTGCCAAGATTTGCACAATGTA
This sequence comes from Macrotyloma uniflorum, assembly GCA_016859785.1. Classification (NCBI taxonomy): domain Eukaryota; kingdom Viridiplantae; phylum Streptophyta; class Magnoliopsida; order Fabales; family Fabaceae; genus Macrotyloma; species Macrotyloma uniflorum. The sequence goes on from BDMB01000117.1 coordinate 346,083, forward strand.
CTCGTGTAAGTTAGAAGTAACAAAACTTATATAATCAATTAATTGATTAATAGAACCTCTTAAGTATTTTTTGAGAGAGAATAAATATAATTTAGTTAGATTGAACTGGTATAAAAATAAGTGTTTAAATTATCTATTATATATTTATTTTTTTGTTCTAACCTATTTTGAAAATCTGTAAATATTATCCAATTATTGTAATAGAATGTCTAATCTTGTTAAAGTAGTCTAATTATTTATTTTAAAAAATATTTTTTTTTAAATTAAAACTCTTTTCAAACCCCACTTTCAATAATTCTCTTATGTTTCACCACATTTTCTAACACCCACTCTGTTCATGGTTAAAATTTATTGGAATTTACAAAAATAATGAACATAATTTTATAAGATGAAAGAGATATAATTTTTTTATCTTTTATTCAATTTTAATCAATAAAAAAAATCTTATTTATTAATATCATATATATATATATATATATATATATTATATTTTATATGATAGTGTTTAAATGATAAGTGAACTTTATTTTTCTTCCTTTAGACCCAAGTATTTATGACATAAATATTGAAAGGTTTTAAATTAATGATTTAAAGATGTGAGCCTCTAATTATTATATTTAATAATATAATTTTTTTTTGTAATTTTCTTTAAATAATTAAATAAGTAAATAATATTTTAAATATTTTTTCTAAAAAGCTAATGATCAACTAAAAATAAAATAAAATAGATATAAATATCTATTTAACAAAATAAAATCTTCCATAAATTAATTAATTCGATTTAAATCTACATCATAAATATTAAATAAAAATATGTAAATAATAAATTTAAAGAAAAATAGTAAATTTAATCAAATATTATTCATAAAATAATTATATGATATCAAAATATATTATAATTATAGAAATTAAATATTTTATTTATTCATTTATTTAAAAAAAAATTAAGATAAATCCTTATAATTTCATAATAACTTAATTATATTTAAGGAATAAATCATTTATAAAAATAGTTATACATTATAAAATAATATTATAGTTAAAAAATCTATCTTTTGAAGGAACAAAATAATTATATTTATTCTTATGATATCAAATTAGTGTATAAAAATTTATACTCATATATATATAATAACAAAAAAGTTTATACTCAAAACATGTTCCTACCAATAAGAAGTAGGATTATCCTACCAATTAAAATCCTCATGTCTCATACTTCTTATATCGTTTCTGAAAAATTAATTAGAAGGGTGAGTCTCTTTCTCACCATACTCTTCAATTAAATATAGATTATTTATATTTAACAACAATAAAAAATGAATATTTGAATAGGGAAAATATCAATATAATTAGAAATTATATTTTGATAAAATTCAAATGTTGCAAAATCAGTTTTTTTATTAATTTAATGTAATAATAATTATGGAATATAATATGATCATTTAGAAACTAAGGAGGTAATGATTGATGTTATATAATAAGAAAATGACTTATATGACTATTGAAATAATATTATGTGATGAGATTTTGGAACTACGGATAGAGCAATTGTAAAAATTTAGAAATTTATGTCATCCTCAGTCATTGATTTCCATATGGATGAGTTAGAGAGTATGGCGAAGTTGTCGCGGTCCTTGCTGATTATATTTTGTGTCAAAGGGACTCGTGCACCTTTTTACTCCTAAAACGTTTTTCTTAAATAGAAAATTGAATACTAAATTTAAGAGGTAAAATGATTCACATATATTACTTCTATTAATGAAACTCAAAAATAATAAACTAAAAATTTCAAACTAAAATACTCTCACGAAAATTGCTTATACAAGTTATTAATAATAAAATCGTAATAAAACTTAAAAACTACTATTCAAAATGAAATCAAAATAAACAAACTTTGTTTTTTGAATGTCACACCTAATTATAACATTGAATAAAATAGTGACAAAGAGAGTTTAAACTTTTTCATCCAACATCTTTTCCTATTCATCAAACTCATGTTCACCTATATAGTTGTTCATCCTAAACAATAAAATACGAGAGTAAGAACTATATCTCATATTTCTTAAAGAAAAAATATGAACTTCATGTAGATCTAAACATGCACAAACATTACAAGCACTAACACATTCTCAATTACAACTCAAACTCTTGAATCAAATGCACTGATACTAAATGCATGTGGCACCATTTTGAATTGTTAGTTTAACGTGCTTGCATAAGTAGTATATAAATATATGGACTAAATCATACTCCTTCATAATTCATTCTCAACTAGAATGTAATTTATCAGGAATAATTTGAGGTAATATAGTTGGTCATGATAGTCCCTCATCACACTCATAGACGAGAAGTTTCGTTATATAAAACCCACAAGGATAATACATAGACCCTCCAAGACTCATATTATGGTATAACATCATTTTCATATAAAATATTCACCATCACACATCACAAGATATGCAAACATTTACACACACTTCTACTCAAAATTCACTATTCTATATCTCTTAAGTTTTGAGTATTCTATTTTTTTTCTATTTATTTGTGTAGTATAAAAATGATATTTGGATTTAAAATAATTGTAACATAATAGAAATATAAATAATATATTAATTATTTGAAAGTTTAAAACTAATATCTTTTACTCGTATAAGAATTTCATGATTTTTATAAAAAATTCTCATTTTTATCTCTAAATTTATTCTATTTCAAATAATTGAATATTTTCATAATTTCAAGTAATTACAATTTCTTAAATTATAAATTGATCTTTAAATATTTCACATTAATTACAATTTGATCCTTAATTATGTTTTATTTACAACTTAGTCCTTTAATAGTTTTAGTAATTACAGTTTAATTCTTCACTATTTTTAATATTTACAATTATATTCTTAATTAACTAATTAGGTTAATTTTGTATCTTCTATTTAGATGAAATTTATTTAACTAATTCAAAATAACTAAATTTGATCTATAGTTTATATATGATTTTATGGTAAAATTTATTTTATATTTGACCTGTATACAATAAAATAGTTTTTTTCTTTTAATTTCAAAATTTATTTTTCTAATAATAAAATTCTGATATTAAATTTCTGTGACTAAGTCCATTGAAAATTCCACATTAATTTTATCACTAATTTACTTATATAAGTTTTAGTATTCAAGTTTTTATAAATTGGATAATATAATGGAAAAATTAATATTTACCTAAGAAAACATATTCACATAAAATTAAAATTTTATTTCAAATAATTATTCTTAACTACACAAAATGGACCAAAAAACAATGGAAATTAAGTGCAAAATTTACATCACAACCCATGAATCTAACTTTTACTCCATTTAAAACAAGAAAAAAAAAAAAACTTAAACTCATTTGGTTTTCATTTATGCTAAGCTAAACAAAAGGAAAGAAGAAGATTCCTTTTTTCTTCTTTTCTATTCATGATTTGACCTAATTCTTACCTAATTATCATGGAAATCATTTCTTTGTCTTTTTTTTTCTCTTAATTTTCAGTTATATATATATATATATATGTAAAAAAGAGAAGAAATTTTTCTTATCATTCTCCCTTTCCTTATTCTCAGCCATATAAAGTAAAAGAAAAAGGAATAGAAAAGAAAAATTAAAATTCAATTGGTAGATATTTTAGTCCGAAAACCCACTCCATAATCCAACCATCATTATAAGTACTTAGATAAACTCTTTTATTATCATTTTCTCGCTTCTCAAATTCTTCTACAAAGTCCCTGCATTTTCACTTCTCTATATATTCATTTAAGATAATTTTCTTCTAACTCATTTTATTTTTGTTCTAGTTCATCATCTTCTAATCTACAAGGCTTCTCTTTCATTATTTTTATTAGGATGAAAAATTGATCTTAGAACTCTTTCTTTCTAATTATCTTGTTAGGAAAATCTTCGTTAAGGTAAAATGAGTTTATTACAAGCCCTATTCCTAGTTTTGTGCATTTTTCATAAAAAAAATTGAAACGGACCTATTTTAAATATACTAATATGATGCAACTCTCATTCTCTCTCTCTTGTGCTCTCTAATTCCTCAAACCCTCTCTACTCTTTTCTTAATTTCTTCATTTTTTTAACTAATCAAGAATTTGGATTTCAGGAGGAAGATCTTCATTAAAGGAACTCTCTCACTTATTAACCTCTACTATTAGGTGAGTTCTTAAGATTGTGGGTTCTATAATTTAGGGCTAAAATTGGGGGAAATGGGTAATTTTTGGAATTCAGGTCAAATTCTTGATAATTATAGTAATTAGGATGATCTTTGTGTGTTTAGATAATTTAGATAACCTTTAACAATTGGAATTTCTGGAATCTTCAAGTGTTGTTGGAAAAATTGAGGTAAGGGAAGCTAATTCTGTTGAACTCTAGAATTAGAGATTTACTTCTTATGTTAAACTGTTCTTGAAAAAACAACGGAGAATATGTGAGATATGTGTTCAATTGGAATGTGTGATTGGTGGAGATTGTGTGAAACATGTTTACAAACATTAGAATTGTTCGAATTTGATTGTTTGGCTTAAAACTTAGTTTCGGAGATTGCTTGCATCGTACGCAAGATTTTGCTTCAGCGAAGGATTTTTGCTCAAGTGACTGATTCTGGAGTTGCTCTCGGGTGCGTTTTTGCTCAAGCAAGGCACCTTTCACATGAGTGAAAGTGCCCAGACCTAGGCACTACTCTCGGGTGGATTTTTGCTTGAGTGAGGAAAGTTTCGCTTGAGTGAAAATGCTCCAGACTTGAATGTGCTCTTGGGTCCATTTTTTCATGAGCGAGAAAATTCTTGCTTGAGTAAAAATACCTCGACTCTTGTAAAGTTTTATAAGTTTTAAAATGAAATTACATATTAAAATTAATTAAGGAATAATAAAAACTCAATAAATGGATGGATGTTGAAATTAAATAACCATTGTATACTTACCATTTAATCTATGAAGGATGTTGTGAAATTATAGAGTTATGTTAACAAGTATAATTTGAAATAAGATTATGATCAATAGTCAGTTGTGTTGAATGAAAGGTTTTAATGTTGTTTCTAAAATGGGTGAACATGTTTGAAATAGTGGATAATTTGAATTGTGTGTGAATATGAAATGAATGTAAATAGGTATATTGAATTGAAAGTTTAATGAGAAAACTATGACTGGATATCTTGGTAAATGAAGTAATGGATGCAAAATGGTTGAGTGAAACGAATGAAATGTGAATCTGTGATTTTCTGTATGCTGTAAATGTATGATGTGATAGTTGTGTTGAATGAATCCTAGGTAAAAAAGACTCAGAATGGACAGGGTCTATGGCTTGGTGACCATTAACATGACAAGTGTTAGCCTTTGAGGTTAAGGACTTCGTAGGTTGATCCGAATGAGTCTGTCGTAGTGACATAGGTGTTTGTAAATGTGTAACACATATGGAATGATGAAATATTAATGTTTTTCATGTGTGATGCTATAAATATAATTGAGATTGTGATAATATGGTATGAATGTGACTAAGATTAGGATGGGGATGATTAACAAATGAGCGAAGTTTGGCTCTAATAACATGTGTTATGAAAAGAGTAGCAAATATGTTATTTTTGAAATTAGTATCGTCCGTAATTATTAAGTTTTGCATAAATAGTTACAAAGATACACTATATATAAAGTTTAAAAAATTATTAAATTTTGAAAAAACGGGTTGCATAATTATGATATCATTTAATACCTATCGATGTAACATATTTTCTTTATATACATAATTGTTGGAATCAATGAATAAATATTTATATCATCCTAAATTATCCTAATTACACATAAAATATATTTTTATAAATAATTAAGAAAAAGTTTTAAAATTGTATAAAATATTGTATTTATACATAATATTAGGTTGTTGTATACATGTACATATATTCACCATTTTATTCATATCTTTTTCTATAGACATTCGATTAAGATAAATTATTTTTGATTTAGATGCCTAACTCATCAAGTTGTCACCTGGAATTTAAATCATCGAATTTGGAGCTAAAATAGATTTTTGGTGCATGTGCAAAGTCAACACACACTAGCTACAGTTTTCAGCTGAGTTTGCTTTAAGTTTTGGGCTGGATCATCCATCTCTAGGCCCATCCATTAAGTATAAAGCTTCTAGTGTATAAATAAGACATTAAACAATGTAATTCAGTAGAGTTAGCAAGTAGTACAAATCATTTCACACACTTTTCTTACCTTGCAAGCAATCATGAATTTGGTTAGTTGGTTAGTTAGTTTTCTGGTTTTCATTGTAGTTTTCTTTGACTTTCTTTGCAATGCAAGTTTCTTTTCTTAGTTGGTTCATGTTCTCTTTCACTCTCTCAATCTTCCTTTGCTTTCTTCTGGTCCTTATACATGCTTTATTTTTTTCTTTGTTCGGAAGAGTTTTTTGATTCAACAATAGATTTTCAATATTTAATTTCAGATTTCTCTTTTGCCTTACCTTATTTTTACTTCTTGATCAAGGGTGATACAAGAATGCATTGGATGTCTTTCGTTGAGCTTTCTTTAGCAAGTCTTGATGGACCAATTAAGTTCTTGAATAGAGGACAAAATTATGATTGAATTTAGAAGTTTTGTAGTTTGATTCATGGATATTTTTCGTTTGAATTTCTTAACAACTTTCATTTTAATTAAGCACTCTTAGTTTTAGTTATTGATACTCTAGCCAATTTTAATTCTACTCTTAGTTTTCATTCAATATTTTTATTCATGCTTAATATTTTCTTGATTATGATAAAGTCATAGAAGAGTTCTTGAATTTGAACTAAGCATGCTTAGCTACTATTTTTATTAAAGTTAATTGTGGAATACACTTGGGTCTTAAACTTATTGGTTTTAAATTTAAAACAAGACAATCGTAATTCAATTCGGTCTCATTCTTGATTTACTTGCATTCATGTGTTTCCATTCACTAATTTCTATATTGTATAGTTCTTTAATTTCAAATTCTGCAACATTAGTTTTGATTTGGTTAATTATGTGTTGTTTTCAATTTTAAGCAATTATGTTTTGAATCTAAGTTTTTTCAAATTTCAATTCTGCATCATTACGATTCTGCAACAACCATGGTAAATAGTTTATGAATCATTACAAGATATTATACATAAATTTCCTCTTTGCAATCTCAATTTACATCGTGTAGTACATTCTTGCATTCTTCTCAGGAGTAATACATTTCATATTGCATAATTGTGCATTTAATTTATAATCTGAATTTTACAAATTGTATTTTTGCATTTTAACATTACATTTTAATTCTCCAAATTAGAACTTCGTAATTATAGTTTAATCCATCTCTGCATTCCATTATGCATAATTCATTATTTACACCTTCATCTCACCATTCTATTATATTAGATTCGGCTAAAAGTTTTACATTCATTCGAATCAATTAGGTGATGTTTATTTAACATTCAAAACCCCCAAATGTAAATATTTTGCTTCACTAAATCTTAAACCTCATACATAATTTCTGATTCTTGAAGGTCAGTTCCTATTATAATAGGGAACTTTAAATTAATTTTGGTTAATACAAACGATTGTGTTTATCACCTTGATTTAAATTTAAGAAATTATTATCTCTCTTTTATATTATTATTATTATTATTATTATTAATATTATTATTTATAAAATAAATCATATTATTTATTTTTTAATTTTAAAATTTACCTAGACATTTAGGAAAAATAATTATCATTTAAAATTTTATATAAATAAATTTATAATTTTTTCTATTATTCAATAATTGTATTTAAGTATGAAATTTTACTTTTTATTAAATTAATATTATATATATATATATTATTTCAATTTAATCATGATTTTTTTTATAAAAAAATAGAACTATTATCTATTTATTTAATTATTATTAAAAAAATTATTTAAAATTTTAATATTAAGTATAATAATTTAAGGTATCACTGTAACATTATAAAGTTAACTTTTATGTGGTTTGAAAAATAATATATTTATCTACAATTTTTTATGTTGACTTCATTATCTTTATCATTGTTTACAATAACGAAAATTAGGAAGAATATAATTTTTTTTCTAAAATAACTTGATCTTTACTCATTAAAACAACCGTATCATAGTTATATATAGAAATTACTTTTTCAATGATATCAATATATGTTAGCTAACACTTAAAAGGCTATAACTCTTATATGGACCATACCCAATTCGATGAAAAAAAATAAATATTTAAATGGAATTATAATCTCTTTTCTGGACCCAACCACATTCATGTGGATGAGCATTTGACAATTTCTATTATAGCACACTTCCAACACGTTAGCATTAAAATTACAAATTTTTAATTTTATTTTTAATTAGCCTAATTTTTTACATATATCTATAAATTAGTTTAAATCCCAAAATCTTAATTTCTAATTTATAAAGTTTAAAGCATTATTTTCAATGATTTGACTCTCAAACCTAATTAACACAAATTACATCAATTTAAACCTCAAAATTTTGAAGAGGACAATTATATAATAAATCATATTATTTAATATCAGGTAAACTAATAACTCACAAATTAAATTATAAGAACATATATTACATTTTCTCATAATTAAAAGGCTATGAAACGTATGATAACATAATAAATCAAAAATTAACTAGAATCCAATTTAATACTCATAACTTTTAAAACATATTAAACAATCATTCTAAGACTTAGGCCAATAACTATATTTAATATTATAGATTAAAATTTTTTAGGAAATTTAAGAATGGTCTTTCTATCCAAATTTAATAAACATTCATATATGAGTTCTTTCCAACTTTCCCTTTACCTCATGTTTAATTCTTGTTGATCAAATAAATACATAAGACATTTATTATCACTAAACACCTCAAATCTAAATTTATATAAGTAGTGTTTCTACAACTTAAGGATAAAAACTATAACTGCGAACTTAAGATCATTTATAGGACATGGTTCTTTAACTACCTAGAAGTTAAGCTACAATAATACACCCTTACATCAACATCCCACTCAAGTCCATTTTAAAAGGATCACAATACATTACAAAGGTTTACTAGGGTCAAGCAATACTAAAGCAAGTAAGTTAGTTAAATTTTCCTTAAAAACTTGAAAATTATTCTTACACTTTCTATTTGACTCTTATGAGTCAACATGGTCAAAAGGTAAATCTATTCAAGAGGAACCCTTTATAAACCTCCACCTCGTAATATACCTTGTTAGCATAAGAAAACTCCTAATCTCTCTCACAAAGTTTGAAACCTCCCATTTAAGAACAACATATACCTTAGAAAGAACAATTGTTATATCCCTTCTAGAAATCATGTATCCTAAGAAACTAACACTCTCAATTTGAAAATCACACTTGGACAACTTAACACAATACGATATCGTTTACAAAGAGAAATATAAAGCTATCTAGGTAAAGGTGAAAGATCATGTTCATTTAATACTAAAACACAATAGGAGTCCAAAAGGAATGACTAAAAACTCATCCTCAAACATTGGAACATCCTTAGACTTTATCCAGATAGACAAGTCTCACTAACTAATTCATAAGGTCATCTATCTTAGATAAATGATACTTATTTTTAATTGTTATCCTATTCAGTTGATAATAGTTTATACACAATTTTATGTTTCTCAATATGATACACTAGGCTTCACAAATTGTTTCTTGAGCATCTCTTTTAATTGTTTCTTAAGATCAAATATCTCTAAGGTGCTACAAATATGGGCTCAACACCATGTAAATATCTATTAAAAATTCTAACTCAAGTTTGTTAATGTAAAAACTTGAAGTAAGTTTGAAGTTTGAAATTTGATTCTTCCAACCACTATGTTGATAATGATGCAAGCGATAATGATATTGATATTGAGTTTGATTTTGGGTTTGAGTTGTAATTTGAGTGTTAAAAGTATTGTAAGTGGTTTCTCCATCTTTGGTCTAACATGAGTTTTTAGACAATTCATTTAGAAGTGTTTTATCTTTTTTGAAATGTGAATTGATGCTTTAATATATTAAAAATAATTTTAATATGTTAAAGTTAGTGAAGCAAACTAGAGGAAAGACCAACTTAATCTAAAAGAGACATTTTACAAAAATAATACGAAACCTTTTAAATTTAAAAAAAAAAATGAAAAAAAATTAAAATAATAAAAATTATATTTCAACTAATTTTCTATTTCATTTTCTTACCAACATTTGGTAAAAAAAGATAAAATGACCATTTCATAAAATTAAGAATTTTAAAAGGAACTAAAATATCGATGTTATGACTAATTTTTGTAGTTGAATGATAGTTAAAACATTTACAAATAATTAGTTAAGTTAGTTAGGATAGTTTTACGTTATATATTGATGTGAGAAAAGATACTTTGTTACATTCTGTTTTTCATGCAAAAGTTGATAATAAGAATTTCACATTTATATATTTGATTCAGAATGTTTCTTGGTTTCCTATTCATCTAGAGCTCCCTATTCATCTAGAGTTCTTCGTTTAATCTTAGAACTCAATTATATTTTATCAATGAGTATCAGACTTCACAATCCTGGGTAAGCTTCTTTGATGGTGAAGGTAATACATAACTTAATGGCCATTAAAGATTTGAAAGAAAATATGTGTATGCAACTGGAGTTGTGGTTAATGGAGTTGTTGGGATCAATACAAAAAAGCTTGTCTAAATCAAAAATAAGGTTCAAGATGTGGTTAGGCAACAAGTAGAGGGTTTTGTGAATTATGCTAATTCTAGAAATACTCGTCCACTTGTTTCAATGTACTCTTAAGGCACTCATCTAACTAAAACTGATTTTTCGCAATTTAACAATGACAATGTAAATCAATGGATTTACTTATGTGATAATTATTTCTTGATTGATATTACCCGTGATGACGCTTGTGTGAAGTTGGTGATAGTGCATTTAGAAGGTCGAGCATTACAATGGCATACAACAATGGCTACATACTCCCCTCGAATATCTTGGGAGGAATACCACACATTGACGGTGGATCAGTTTGGTAATGTGTGTGATGACTCGATGGTGAAATTAATGAGATTACGACAAAGAAATTTTGTAAATGAATATCATGAGGAGTTTGACTCAGTTGTAACAATACTTAAAAAAAATATTGTAAATGAATACCATGATGAGGAAAGGGGTTTGCAATAGTCCCTCACTACCTATGCCAATCAACTAGAGGCATCGGGGAGTATTAAGCAGTTATTTAAACAATTTAAAGATATCTTTCAAGAACCCACAAAATTACCTCCTTTCAGAGGAAGCCACAATCATAGAATACCTTGATTCAAGGTGTTAACCATGTCAACAAGAGGTTGTATAGATATGTTAAAATCCAGAAAGATATCATTTATAAGTTAATTCAACAACATTTGAAAGTGGGGCTAATCCAACCTAGTTGCAATCCTTTTGTGAGTTTGGTGGTTTTGGTAATAAGAAGGATGGATTGTGGCGAATATGCATGGACTATAGGGATTGAAACAAGAATATTGTAAAGGACAAGTTTCATATTTTTTTGGTCGACAATTTACTTTATGAACTCTATAGATCATCAATTTTTACCAAGATTGACCTTAGAGCTAGTTATCACCAAGTGTGAATGGATCTCATGGATGTATGTAAGACCGCATTCAAGATGCATGGATGTCATTATGAATATTTGGCGATGCACTTTGGTCTTACTAACACACTTCTAACATTCAAAGATCTAATGAATAAGGTGTTTAAGGATTTTTTTGAGACACTTTCTCCTTACTTTCTTTGATGCCATTCGGGTATACAACAAGATCTTAGAAGAACATGTTGAACACCTTAGACAAGTGTTAACAACCTTACGAAGAAATTACTTGTTTGCTAAGAGAAGCAAATGCTTCTTTGGGGTTACAAAGGTGGAGTATTGGGGACATTTCATATTAGGAAAAGCAGTATCAATAGACGATTTATTAAAGGATACACAGTAATTGCCAACCATTGAGAGATATGTTGAAAAAGGATGGCTACTAGTGGACAAAAGAAGCGAAATCCAAAAGTTGAAGGAGTTTCTCAACTGCATTCTAATTAGGGGTGTTCGTGATGCGGTTTTGTGTGCTTTTGGACTAAAAGTACATTCAAACCAAATATAAAAATTTTACGCAATTTGGTTCGGTTTAGAACAGAAAAAAATTCGAACCAATCCAAACCAATTTTAGTGGTTTGGTTTCGATCGATTTTTACGGTTTTTAATTTTTAATTTTATTTTATTTTTCATTAAAGATATATTGTTTTTATTTTTAAAATTAAAATATAATTATAGTAAATATATTACTTAAAAGTTGAAAAATATATTGAATAATAAAATAATAAAATAATAAAAACATAATCATTACTATATGTCATATAGGCACAATATTAGTTTCTGAATTATTCTAGCAAAAAAAAAAAAAAAACAACAAAAATTGTATACCGAGAATAATAATATTACATGAGAATAAGTGAAAATTATTAATTGTCAAATAATTTTAATAGTAAAAAACTTTCAAAGTTATTATTTTACTACTTAAATTTTCAACTTTATTAAAAGTTGAAATCATATATTATTTTAAGTTAAAATACTAAGACTCTTATCTCTCACTATTATCAATAGTTCATCAACAAAATTTGATTTTAAATTTAGACCTAGATGAATACTATTATAAAGAAAAATCTTAACTCTATACAAATATAAAAAAAATAACCTTGGTTAAAATAAAATTAATTGAAATGAAATCCTAAATCTCAAATCAAAATAGCAAAATAATAAAACATTTATCTAGTAAATATTGAAATAATAAGATAATAAATACGAAATTAAAATCAAAATATGAAAGATAAAAGAGGAACAATTAAAGAGTAAATCAAATTAAGAAAAACTTACCACTTGAAATAAAGATAATGATTTAAATAAAACGTGAGAATGTGTGGTGAATATGGATTGGATTGGATTGGAATAAGGGTTGATGATGTGATAGCGAAATCATAGTGATGAGATTTCTCAAGAAAATGAACCTTAAAATATGTTTGACAAAATAAAAGTTGTAGTAGGAAATGTTGGATTTTCTCTTTAAAGTAAAATTAAAAATATAATTATATTTCAATAAGATATTGCGGTTCAGTTTGGTTTGGATCGGTTTTGAAATGTCCAATTATAATCCGAACCAAACTACTTATTTTAGAAAACAAAATCTAAAGTGATCTAAAAGTTTGCGGTTTTAATTGGTTATCAATTTTTTGATCGGTTTTCGGTTATTTTTTTGGATCGGTTCGGTTTTGAACACCCCTAACTCTAATATTGGATCTACCTAACTTCCCCAAGGAATTTGTGATGGAGGTGGACATGTCGGGCTTGGGAATAGGCGCGGTTCTTATGCAAGAACAACACCCTAATGCTTATATAAGTAGGCTCTATCTATGTATGGCAAGGAGTTGTTTGTCATTGTCTTTACAGTCCAAAAATGGAGCATTATCTTCTCAATAAACACTTCACGGTGAGGATAGACCATTATAGTTTAAAATATTTTATTGATCAATGAGTGACCACGAATTTGCAACAAAAATGGTTGGCAAAACTCATGGAATTTGATTTCATAGTTGATTATAAGAAAGGATGTGATAATGTGGTAGTTGACGCTCTTTCAAGGTGGGATGCTCCAGAATGTAATAATCTAGTAACGCATCAATTATAATCAATCAAGTTAGAGAAAATCCATCAATCTTGGGCTAGAGATGTTAATCTTCAAAATTTGATACAAGAGATTCAGACATGTTCAGTTATTCACAAACATTAGACTTGGCAACAAGATCAATTGAGAAGGAAGGGTAAGCTTGTGGTGGGCAATGATTTGGTGTTAAGAGAAGACATATTGAAGTGGTTGAATAATTCACCAATAGGGTATCACTCATGTGGAGGAGTGACTATGAAAAGAATTGAAGCAAAATTTTATTGGAAGAGGCTAAATAATTATGTGAAAAAAATTATACAAGGTTGCCCAATTTGTCAACAATGTAAATATGATGATGCAACTTTCCCGTATTACTCCAACCTCCCCCTCTTCCTGAGCATATTTGGAAACACATTGCTATGGATTTCATTGAAGGATTACCTAATTTATTGGGTAAAGAAGTGATCTTGGTAGTGATTGATAGGTTGAGTAAAGCTACTCATTTTATTGCTATATCTCATCCATATGTAGTGAGTGAGGTGGTGCAAGTGTATCTTGATAATGTGTTCATGCTCCACGAAAATTCTAATACAATTACGAGTGATCGAAATGCTATTTTCATTAGTCAATTTTGGTAGGATTTCATGTCATTGGAAGGTGTTCAAGTGCAACTGTCATCTAACTATCACCCCTAGCTAGACGAAAGTGGTCAATAGATGTCTAGAAACATACTTGAGATGCATGTATTATGATGCCCCTCAATGTGGTTGAAGTGGATTGCCTTATAATACATCTTATCATACGACCATAAAAGCTACCCCTTTTGAAATAACATATGACCAGTCAAGTCCTATGCATCTTTCATACCTTCCTACGGAGTTAGGTGTGGAGCTAGTTGATAGAAGTTTAACGAAAAGGGAAGAGACGTTGAGGGTGATCAAATTCCATTTGAAGAAGGTCTAGGAACAAATGAAGCAAATACTAGATAAGCATATAAGTGATAGACAATTATAGGTGAGAAGTTGGGTTTATGTTAAATTGCATCCTTACAGACAAGTATTTGTAAGCTTCAAAAGCAACACCATGTTAAGCCTTAAATACTTTAGGTCATTTAGAATTATCAACTGTATAAGAGTTGTAGAAGCATGTTGGTTATGTGACTATGTCTACAGAGCTTCTATATAGGTACAAAGATGAACCTGAGTTTATAGTGGATCGCATGACAATAAAACAAAAAAGGTTGTTAGTGATGAAGGTGTTTATGAGATGGAAGTATCATCATCTTGAGCATACTAATAGTGTGTTTGTTTCAAGGAAAAGACTATTATCAAGACAACTTGTTAGATTTCTCTTTTCCTTTCCAAATTGCAAAAATTTGAGTGAAAAATTGTTTATAATAAATTTTATATACGTAAAATTATAAAACGTAATCGATAATGTAATTTCATATAATCGATTATAGTTAAATTATTAATAATTTTTATTTTTTATATTATTATATTATTATATTAATAAATAAAAATAAAAATAATATTTAATAAATAAATAATTATTTATAATAATATTATAATTATTAATAATATTTATATTTTTATAATAATAATAGTGATAATAATTAAAAATAATAGTAAAAATATTTTTATTTTTATTTTAATAATGATAATAATAAATAATTAAAAATAATATTAAAAAAATAAATATATTTAAATAATTAATAATAAATAAAATTATTTTACTTTTTACTTATTTATACTCTTTTTTTCTTACATCAAACAATTTTATTTTTCTTTCTTTTTCTTTTCATTTCTTTCCTTTTCCATTCTTCAAATCCATTTTCTAATCCAAATATACTTTAAATAAAAGTATTATTATCACTTTAAGAAATGATTTCCTTATTTTTAATCCTTGAAAGTCAAAATATAAAAGTAAGATATTATTATGACTAATTTCTATACTTAAATGATAGTTAAAACAGTTGCAACTAATTAATTATAATTAATTAAGATAGTTTTACCTTATATAATAAAACTATTACTGTACGAAAAAGTATACTATTACACTCTATTTTTTATGCAAAAGTTAGTAATAAGAATTTCATGTTTCTTATTCCGAATATTTCTTGAATTCCTATTTATCCAAAATTCTTCATTTAACACTAGAATTCAATGACTTAGACTTGGTCTTAAATATTTAGAATTCAATGAGTTAGACTTGGTCTTAAATATTAAAGTAGAATTTTACCCATTATTGCAATAATATAGTTAGATTTTTCTAGTTTGCTGTATCATACTCGGCTTACTCTAGATTAGCTGGTGCACGCATCGATTATCGGGTATTTTTTGTCAACTTGTAGTAATATACTTTGACTTATTCTAGTTTGGTTGATGAACTCATTTTTTTCCATGAATTTTGTTGACTTAACATTACAACATTTTCCAATCGGCAATGTAAGATTTTTATAGTTCGTAAAAATATGCGGGGAGGGCAATTTACCATTTGCATAAAGAATTTTAAAGAAAAGCAACTTCCGATTACTTAAGATGCGTTTGGTTTGCAAAAGGCATTTTCACAGTCCAATGTTATCACATGCTATCATGGCAATAATAAATAGTTCTACTTGTCATGTTAGAATGATGATAGCATATTCATTTTTGTTATAGAAAAGAAAGGACAATTTCCCAAAGCTGGATACTGAGGCAGATAGGGGACAATCACCATGCACAATCTTATGTATGACATTTACAAGAAATCTGTCAAGTTATTAAAACATAAAAAAATTGACAGCAAATAGTCCGTTTTAACACTATCGACGGTGTTTTCCCTAGCACAAGATTACTGAGTTACTAACGGTACTGAGTTACTAACGGTAACTCGGGACTGAAAAATGCTTTCAAGGCAAAGGTTCTTGTGAATCTCCCAAACGAGACAAATGGAGATATGCATCCGTCCCTGTGAATCAAAAAAAATCCAGGATAACATCAGAAAATTTGATTGTTGATTTTGAAACAAGGAAAATTAAATTGTAAAGAGGAGCAGTTTAGAGAAAGATAACAACAAATCAGCACTGTAAGAATGTAATATAACATATTCATTAAGATATACAAATAAGATACTTCTAAGATCCATTGAGGTGCTCTTCAGGTTTTAGAAAATAAAAAGCACCCTAGTCAAGTAAAATCTTATAAAGTTCTAATGTGTAATGACCAACTAATACGTGGGACAAAATAATAATATCCACTTGATAGGTCAAAGAAACCAGTATATTATTATTATAGAAGTCCAAATGGATATCAGGGACATAAAAGTAACCAGAAAATAATTGTTGACAGTTTCATCATAGCAACTGCAATGAGGTCCCATACTCAAAACTGCTATAAGCTAAATGGAGAAGGGATAGAAAAAGTTGGTGACTCTGTAAGTGCCAAAGTAGTAGAAGAAGGGAAAATAAGTAATAGACTACTCACCATATCCTTCCATCGAGATTATCTGAAGATCACCTCCAAAATACCGAGCATATAGGCGACTAATAGGAAGTCCATATCCATATCCAGCCATGGTCACATTATCTCCTATTCCAAGATCTGAATGCTCATCCAATGGGTTTCTGGCTGTACTATATAGATATGTAAAAATTTTAGACAATCCCTTTCTTGGAATTCCACCTCCCTCATCTGAGACCTGCAATGCCATTTAGACTAGCTTCTTTAAAAAAAGCAGCTCCACAATAACCCGTAACAATCCTACCGAAAAAAACAAAAATATTCCAGAAAAAATTATCACTCAAAAACTATACATTGCACAGTAAATTTGACTGAGCACCTTTATGGTAACATCCTCTATTCCATCAGCAACTATTATTCTAATCGGTGGTGCAACTTTATCAGAATCCATAAATCGTTCTTGGACAGCACGCAGTGAGTTCTTAACTAACTCAAATACCATAAGATGCAAGTGAGCTGGAACATACCTGTAGCAGAAACATACAATAATTATATATAGAAAGAGAATAGAAACAATTTATTAACTGTAATTATAAATCCTTATGAGATATCCATTCCTAAAAGGCTACAAAAGGGAGCAGGGAAACGCATATAAGTGTGTAAAAGTTTTGAAAATGAATATCAAGAAAACAAAAGCAAATAAATTCCCAGAAAGTAAGGATTATGTAACTCACGGAAAAGTAAAATCAGGATCTCCATAAATTTGGACATTAGGGGCACTTCCATATTCACGACAACATATAGCACGGGCATCCTCACTGGCATTCCTTGCCACTTCCACAGGAGACATTTTTGTATGTATATAACCCACAACATAGGGTGGAGGATTGGGATTGTGCAACTCAACATGTTGTCCTAAATCCCACAAGAAATGAAAAATGTATACAATAAGAATAGGATTCACTACAATGATTTAAATGGAAAAATTAGTAGAAATAACCGCTTAGTCTTGTAAGGGAATGCTGTCTGAACTAACCAATAAGCATTCGGATTCCAATTCTTGACATGTAAAAGCGATCGAGGAACTGGTGAATCTCGTCAAGATCTTCATAGACTATCTTTGGATCCATACCTTTCTTCAATTGCTGAACACCCAAGGCCATTGTGGGTACCACATTGTTGTGTCTCACTTTAATGGCCTTGATCATTTCAGTGAAATCTCTTTCATCATTTGTAGTCTTGAT
The DNA here is from genome assembly GCA_016859785.1 of Macrotyloma uniflorum. Taxonomy (NCBI): domain Eukaryota; kingdom Viridiplantae; phylum Streptophyta; class Magnoliopsida; order Fabales; family Fabaceae; genus Macrotyloma; species Macrotyloma uniflorum. The sequence goes on from BDMB01000117.1 coordinate 364,501, forward strand.
ATCGGGGAAGGTTCTGAGATCACGAAAAGAATCCAGATACCAATCCCTAACCTAAAGTCATAAAAATTTAGAACAAAAGATCAATAAGAACATTTACAAAACATTAAGTTAGTTTTTTATGCAAGTACTTCTCTGTAATGTTGCTAAAATTTCCATAAAGAACACATCAACACCCACGCCACTCCAACAGCATAATAAACTAACACTTTCATGTTCTACAACATGAGCTCAACTCCAAGGAGTAAGATAACAGCCAAGAGTCGTTGAATTTAATATCTGTCAATGTTTTCCATTTTGGTAGTGAAATCAGAAGACTGTTACCCTAAAGAAATAAACAATGTTACCTTAATATAGAGACTAAACCATAGAACTTTTGTAGCTAATTGGGACATAAATGTTCAATATCAGATTTTAAAGTATAAGCAGAACAAATCAGCCTTGAATTTTTTATTTAGTTGGTTCTCGACAAGATATTTGAACCTCTGAACAATTTGTTAGAAGTTCCATTCTCATTCTTCTAAATATAATCTCGGTAGAGCAGTGTTCACATTGTAAACCCTTTGTGTGAAGCAGTGTGCTAGAGGTATAAATCACTCTTGGCCTCCACCAAATAAGTTAACCCTTCTGTTTACAGAGTTTTAAGCAAACAAATATAAAACAGAATAAATAAATGAGTCGTGGAAACAATATCAAAAATCACATGCTTATATTCCATGCCAACTGCTAAGATGGTTTTGACACGACAAGATTATCCACAAACATGGCACTCTGGACGACTCCCTTAGACAAGAATCTACATCATCTTGGTAATGCAAATCACAAACTATATTTTATTTAAAACGCTAGCTCTCAAAGATTAGTCAATCTCTTCAATCTCAATTCACACGCAATATTGCTGCAGCAAAGAAAAACAAAACAAAACAAAACACTAGAATAAAACAGATAAGATCAGATAATCATAATTGGCCCCCAAAACCAAAGAAAACAGAATCAAGGGCACCATAGATGGGAAAAAAAGTACAACACAGAATTAACAACAAGCCACAAATCTGCACAGCAGAGTAAAAGGTTTACCTTCAAAACAGCAGGTTTTTGAGACAAACCATAGGGAAGATTCTCAAGCTCAATAGCTCTTCTGGCAATTCTAATGGCGAGCTCTTTGTGAAGAAACTGAGCAGAGATCAGCAAATTCTTGTTAACGGGTTTGGACCCAAATTCCATCATGTACCTCAGACTCACCCCTGTCTGCTTCAAGCAACCCCATCTATGCACTTCCTCAATCAAGGACTTTGAGAATGACTCAAATGCCTTTCTGGCAGCCATGACAACCTGATTCTCAAGGCAAGAGCCCTAAAATCTGAGAGTGAATTGGAAAACCAACCAACATGCAACTCAAGCACACAATGCAAAAACAAAGAACAAGAAAAGAAGAAGAAGAAAGAAAGAAAGAAAGTCAAGAAACTGACACACTCCCACTTGAGGAGAGAGAAAGTGACACACCCCTTTTTTCAAGAAGAGAAAATTGAAGGGGTGCTGCTTACAGTGAAAGAAAACTGGGGCTAAGTTTAACCGGTATTGTTGGAGGGGAAAGTTTGGAATTTGCAAGTGGCGAATTTGCAGAATCTGGTTAACCGAGTCACTTTATCATTGATGATTTTGAAAGTCGACGAGAAATGAGAATTGAGACCTCACATATTATTGATGATTTTAAAGTGGACGAGAAATGAAAATTGATCATTTAATTGGGGCCATGTTTATGACACGTGTCACGATAAGTCTTGATTGGCAAATTTAATCGAAAATATGATACTAATTCTTACAATTTATACTCATTTTTATTTTATTATTTTATTACTATAATATATAATAATTATATAGAGACATAAAAAAATATTTTTATATAATGCAAGATAATAAATAATATTTCTGGTTCAAATATTTGGTTATTCATCCCACTTGTCCTGGCACCACCTTCTTTTGCTTTCATCTCTTATTCCTTACTATTTCAAACACATTTATGAGTTTCAAACTCTCTCTTTACCTTCCTTCCATTGATTGATGTTCAATTTATTACTCCACTATTTCCTCATAAATGTTAACTTTTATCTAAGAAATTAAAATAAAATAATTTTATTTAATTCTAATGTAATAGTTATAATATTTTTTGCTTCATTTTTTTATTTCTACCTCACAATATATATATATATATATATATCATTAATTAAAAATTAGATAAAAAGTAAATATATAAATAATAAACATTAATATTATCTGAAATTTTAAAAATAACGTCATAATTAAAAAGAAGAGAGGAATATTGTATTTCCTCGTTCCATTAATAAAGTTTTAAAAAAAATCAAAATATAAAAAATTATTATTATTTTAAAGTATCTTAAATTTAATTAAGAAAATATATTTTATATTCTTGTAATATTTCTAAATTATTAAAGATATCATTAAAAAAATTATATTATTTTTTCATTTTAAAATTTAAATATATTTTTTAATTATTATTAATGGCAGAGGAAAATTATGTGGATGACGGTCTTAAATATAATTTTAATTATACATTTAATTAAAATAATTTTTAATTATAAAAAAATTATATTAAAATTTTTATTTGTATAAATTTTTTATTTATTAGCAGTTACATAAATTTAATTGAGTTGAATTAGATAGGATTTAAACAAAACAAATTACCTCCCAATAATAAAATTTTGAGGTGATTGAATCGGTTTCTTCATTTTATATTTGTTAAATCTAATTTAACTTTAATTGAGTTAGTTCAAGTTTTTGTCTATTAGATGTATACATAAATTGAATTAAGTTTAATTGAGTTAGGTTTAAGTAAATTTGTAGTTCAATCCACTAAAAAAACTAAGATTGAGTTAGATTAATTTTTGTATTTTATATTTATTAAATATAATCCAATTTAATTCATTTTTTATTAAATTAAATTAACTGGATTTATAAAAAAAATATTAAATTTATAATTTCAAAACATTTTTGTTAAATTTTTTATAATACTTTTTTTCAAAAATAAAGTAAATTATTTCATATTTGAATAGTTTAATATTTTAAAAATACATATAAAAAAATTTAATAAATTTACAATTTTATTCTTTGACTTCAATATATAAAATTTGTTACTCATTTTTTTTTAATTAAGTTAGATCAAATTGAATTAACTTTCACCTAATCATTAATAAAACTAAACTTAATATATTTTGGTTGGATTTAGTTATTGAATTTTTCTCTTATCACCTGTGTTGTTAAATATGAATACAAAAAAGTATATTAAAAAATAATACCAAAAATTATTAGAGATATATTTGATATTTTATAAAATTGGTTGCAATATTTTTGTTTTACAATAAAAAAAATTAGAAAAAAATATATTATAAGATGAGAAAAAAAGTTAATAAAGTTAACTGATTTCTTTAATATGTGAGTTTAAATTTTTATTATTTATAAATGAGATAAATCACACACACTAAATTCTTAGGTAATGATATCTTAAAATGGTTTTATCTACAAAATTTTATTTATAGAATATCTATAGATTTTGTTTATAGATAATATTGATTTTTTTTTAGCTTTATAATTAGTTTGTTGAGGTAAAAAGAGACAGAGGAAGAAAAAGGAAATAATGAAAGAAAAATAGATGGTTTAATTTAATAGAAAAGATAGAAAAGTGGACAAATATAAGAGGAAGTTCACTAAATTCAAATTCAATCCAAAATGGTGATAAAATTGAAAGGGAATGTATTATGAGACAAGAAAAATAGAGTCACAATCAAATGGTAATCTTATAATCAATTATGTCATAATTAATTTTGGGGTTTAGTTTTTTTTTATCTTTTTTTTAAATTTATTTTTCATAATAAAAAGAATAATACAATATTATTAATTATAAATAAAAATAAAAAGATAATATAATAAATATATTTTTTCAACTTTCTCATCTACCAAATCATCTTCATTTTCACTCTATTTTTTTTTTCACATATATTATTCCTTTCTACTAAATAGAGACTCAAAGGTAGTTTTTATTATTCTAAATTTTAAGAATATTTAACATATATTTAAAATAATTGAATAAATTATCTTGTTATGATTGAATATAATTATAATTAATTTTTTTTATATAATTTTGACTAATTAATTTCAACTATTATATAAACAGATGAATTTTTTTTTTTATCTCAAACAATTAAAAAAATATTTTCCATACATTCTATTAATTTTATTTAAATATTTAATTGATTTATTTAACAAAAAAATAGAAGGTTGTGGAATATAAATAATTCTGCAACTAAAAAGTTATGTTGTGGTTTTCAGAATCGGAGGAAAGCTAAACTGATCTATAAAATGTGTAAATCAAAGATAGTGAAATAATGCCTATTTTTCTATATATACATGTTTTTATTATTTTTTTTAAAAGGAAGATTCCAGAAAACCAGAAGCATCTCATGTTATTGTGTAACCCGATTATTGTTCACAATAATGTGAAGTTTAAAAAGTAATAATATAATGGAATAATTTTAGATATAATTATTATATAATAATCATTTTAAATTATATAATAATTAAGGATAATAATTTGAGTTGATATGTTTCATTTTAATTTATATTGTGTTTGATCTTTAAAAAATAAGATGGGCAGGTTGATCTAATACCACATTTATCATTGAATATTTTAACCCGTCTTGGATGATTATAGATATGTAAATTAGGTAGAAATAATTTAAAAATAAAATAAAATTAAAAAATAATACTATTATATTATTTACAATAATAATTATAATAATATTATCCGTCTCTTATCATCCAGTTAACAATTTTCAATATAAATAAAAGCAAACAGTATCTTAAACATTTATTATTTAGTTCATATACATTATTTTAATATTATTTTTAACAGTATTTTTAAAAATTATAATTTTTTTAAATATAAATAATTAATGCTAAGTTTTTTATATTTAACAATTTCTGCTAATTAAATTAAATAATAATTTATAATGTACTATTTAGTCTAATTTTTTTTTAACTTTCTTTTTTTTAAGTTTAAAATTATTTGAGTTATATTTTTAATTTTATTTTTAATATATTTCACTATCAAATATTTTAAATGAAAAATATTATATTTTATTATTTTAATTATATATTTATTTTTCTTTTTTTAATTATTTTACTTTATTTTTTTTTATTCATAGATAAAAATTATTTTTTTAAAAATTTAATTTCAATTTAATTTGATCGAATAAAATTATACTGGATCTAAAATTCAAATTCATTTAATTAGATTAAATTAATTTAGATTTGGATTTGATTAAGGTTTGTTAAAATTTGACCCGAGCAAACCTAATTTTGGTATGCTCGAATCTAAATCAAGATCCAACCTAACTAAATTTGACCCATTTAAACTTAATGTTTGTCCAACTAGACTTTAACTCAATTTATTGGGACTTAGACTAAACCTAGACCTGACCTACATAGACTCAATCACCCAAGCTGACCCGAACTCAGACCTAACTCACCCGAACCTAAACTTAGACCTAACATATTAAGACACAGGCTCACTTGAACCTATACCCCACTCTTTTAGACCTAGATTTGAATTTATCTCAACTTAGATTGAACTTGAACCCATATCTAACCCAAATCACCTTATCCTAAACTAACTTGATATGTCTTGACCTAAATTGATACACTTTATCTTAGATCTATACATTTTGATCTAGATCAATCTAGTAATTTCTACTTAAAAATTTGACAAATCTTAATTTTAAAATTTTAAAATATAAAAATTATCTAATTGGGTTTAACTAAAAATAATGAATTTAAATTTAGAATTAATTCATTTAGAGTGGATTGAATTTTAATACCTAAATTTTTTATCCATCTCTTTCTCAATCTTAATAAATTATCTCTAATAAATCATATGTTTTAATTTTATCTCTTTATTTCTTCTTCAAATTACATATATATATATATATATGGGGAAGGCGGGTTATCATAGGTTACAAATTATTTATGAGAGATCAAAGCGGGTTGTAACCTACACATTACCACCCCTAATAATAATTCATCTTTAAATAACAACGTAAAAAAATTATTCTATAAATGTTTTATAATTAAAATCTTTAAAATATTTGGATTTAGATCCTCTCGAGCTCTCTCTTATCATTTTTTAACCATTAAATTTATTTATTTAATAATTTAAATTAATTATGTTATCAACTAATAAAATATAAACAACACGTTACCACATCCCTCATTATTTGAATAATAATTAAAAATAGAAAAAAATTATAACAATCTATTCACGATCACTTATATTCATCCACAACTTTGACATCTAATCTTTTTCTATTTTGAGTAAAAAAAATCTAAATCTATAAAAAAATATTTATATATTATTCTTTAAAAAAAATTTAAAAATATATTTTTTTTTAGTTCTTTAAAAATAAAACAAGCATACAAGAAAAAAAATCATAAAGCAAATAAAATACATAAAGAGATGAAAGTGGAAAAATAAAATACATAAAGAAAAAAAATCACTTATATAAACTATATTTTGAAAGAAATTTAAAATATGCAAACATTATATAACATATTTTTAAAAATGGTAAATGAATGTAAATATAATAATTTTTCCTATTTAAAAATCTAAAAATTAAAAAAATAACCAAAGGAAACTGGAGAAAAAAAATAGTTGGCGAAGATATAGCAACAAAATACTTATAAATTAGAGAATGTTTACTTAAAATAAATATATGAAGTGTTTCAAGTAACAATTATTTTTATTATAAAAAATAAAAAATTATAAATAAAGACAATGATTAAGATTAAAAGAAACAAAAATATATGATATTTTAAAGTGATGATATAATCGAAACCTAACTTTTAGTTTTAATAATTTATATATGATGGGTGACCCGAATTTATATTTTTCATTTTCATAATAAGATAAATTCATATCAGATACAATATAAATATATATATATATATATATTAAAAAATATAAGATAGAAAATATATTTCTCTTATAGCTCTTGTTTTAATATTCTGTAAGTGTGATATAATTTTTTTTAACAATTATCAAAATCTACATAAATTACCATTTATAAGGTTTTCTTTTATTAGCAGAAAAGTTAGTAGTTCATGAAAAGCGTATTTGTATTTGAATTTGAATGTTTCACATTTGACATTAGAGAAGGAAATGGTCCTTTAAAGAAGTTATTGGTTTTGTATAGTGTTTTACCAATTCTGGACCTAAGAAAATGGAATAAAGAGGAGTTTTTAAGTTTTAAATAATTTACTTAATTGAAGAAGAAAAATGTTAACTTCATAAAACAAAAATAATAATTTTTATTTTTATTCAATTTATATATATATATATATATATATATATATATATACTATTTCATCCACTAAAAAAAATTGTTTGAGATTATCAAGCATTATACCAATTTTAAAAGTTAGATTAATAATTTTTTCATTAAAAAATATAATTTTATTCATCAGAAATTTAGAAAAAGACCAATATACTTATTGTCATGAAAGGGATCGTTGCTAGAGTTATGACACTTATCTAGATTAGGTGGACATGTGGACCATGCCATATACGTGTTGGTGATGTTATACTATTTATATAGGAAAGGTATGTTTCATTACTATGTTTTCTTTTTAAATTGTTTTAGTTTTCATATTAAACTATTTGGACCTAACTTCATTTCTTATTTCAAGACAATCTTTATATATAATATATGATTGAAAAGATTTATATCTAGCTATAAAGTTGTGAATTGAATTCATACGTCTTTAAAGTTATATTATAATAACACTTTAATGTAATATTTATGATTAAAAATAATAAAAATAAAAGTCAAAATAAATACATTAACCTAAATATTTAAGTTATAAGAGAATGTATCAAGAAAAATAAAATAATCATTAAATATATTATCTCTTGTTAATTTTTTTTTTAATTCTTTAATTAAAGAGATGCAACTAAATTTTTTAATAATTATATAATATGAATAATATAATGTATTGATTTTTTTTATTAATTATTATTAATAATTAATTATATTAGATAAAGTGTGTTAGGTAGATTTTAAATTGATTGAATTCAAAAATAGAAAAGATATTTAAAATCAAATTTTCATTTAATTTTTTTATTTGTAATTTTTCAGATTTTTCATCCTTTTCTCATTTTCTCCAAAACTCTCTTTATTCTCCTTAATCACTCACATTAGTATTTGGGATTTTTTCTTAATTATGCATCTATTTCAGAATCCCACTACACCAAATTGAAGTTCTTCATTAGAGGAGCAAATCCTATTGTTTAAATCTGCAAGTAGATAAATTCTTTTAATCTCAATTATTAGGGTTCTTAAATTGGGGAAAATGGATGATTAAGCTAGATTTTAGTAATATTTGATGATTAGTAGAATAATTAAGATGTTTTGATGTAAGTAAATAGTTGGAGTAGCAATTGTCATCTAGAAAATGTTTGGACATTCAAGTTTGCTGGAAATTAAGGTAAGGGAAACTAATTAGACTTTGAGTATTTCTAAATTAGGGATAAATTGAATTGTAAGTTAATTTTGTGTGAATTAATGATTTAATTGTGTTGTTGTTGATTAAAATGATAAATTATTTTGTATTAGTGTTTGATTGAATTGGATGATGTATAATTGGAATGAATGTGATTGATTTAGAGTTATGGATTAAAACTTAATGGTAATTTCTTACAATGGATGTCGATTATTTCACTTGAATGAAGGATTTTTTGCTTAAGCGAATGACTTTAAGATTGCTCTCGAATTCATTTTTGCTTGAACGAGAATTTGACATATTTTTATTTTGAATTTCAAAAAATTATCTTCACGAAAGTTGTAACTCTAAATATTAGTTAACTCATGACTTTTGTTTCACATAAAAAGGATGCGTATAACTCAAAATATCATGTGGTGAAAATAGATGAATGTTCACTAATTGTCTCATAAAGACAATAGGTGGAGTTATCCTAAATTGATATTTTTATTGTAAGGAGAGGTGGAATAACTTTAGGGAAAAAGACTCAAAAAAATTGGCTATTGAAAAAATTCACGTTTTGTAAAATATACATTTCCTATAATATACCTTAAGTGTTAATTCTAAAGGTTTGAAATTCGTATAATTATCTATTTTATTGTAAATATGTAATAAAATCTTAAATAGATTCTTTCATCTAGTATATAAATTGATATTGAAATATTTGTTTTCCTTTAAATAATACCATAAAATTTCACCTAACTTATTATTGATAATTGTTATGTGGGTAATTTCCTATTACGTTCTTTATAAAAGAACAAATGACAGGTTAAATCAGAAGGAAAACTAGCAATAGAAAAAGAGAGATAGTAGGATAGTTTTATATTTGTTTTATAATATAATATCTTAGTGACTGTAAGAATTTAATTTTTTTCATATATTTTATGAAGACTCAATTCAAAATTCCTTTAATAGATACAATATTTATACTATATTCAGGACTTCGTAATATATTTTCGAGTTCTAGGTTGAGATATACATGTTATATATAATAATATTAATTTTAACAATATAGATTTTATGTTATATTTTTTATTGGATAATTTAACCATGATGGATAAAATAGACATGATTGATTATTTCTAAAAAAAAAAAAAAGATTAAATTGATAATAAAAATAATAATGAGATAAAATTAAAGAAATTATGTAATCCAATTTCATTTACAAAAATTCTTTTAAATAATTTTTAAAAATTAAAATTTTTATTTATAGCACTTATATAGTCATTATTGTTGTCCACGGAGAGACTCTAAAACCAGCGCACGCGAATTTAAGGCACCACTTTAGGAAGTGCTGGAGGCTTATCTTATTATGCAATGAAACGTAACATCAAGCCAAATGTCCTTTTAGCTCACATCCATTTCTAGTGAAAAGCTAAAGGACAAAGCAGGTCCTAACCACTCTTTATTTTTCCTTTTTTTCTTCTTTCGTAGAGTAGACTTTTTCGTTCAAGAGTTATTGAATAGAATTGAAATGTGCTAACACACTTATTTTAGAACTGTCATGCCACTGTAAATGGTTAGCTTTCTCATAATTATTTTAAATGTTATATCTAAAATATTATTTAATTAATTAACAAAGTAAAAAAAATTATGTTACTAACACTCTTAAAAAATATCAGCCTCTATCAATTTAAAAATTTACAAAATATCTAATAAAATTTGCAAAAATATTTCATGAATATTTATTTATTTATTTTCAATATACTTACTTTACTCATAATATATTATTGAAACATCTTATTTGTATTTAGAATACATTATTCAAACTATTAAACGTAAATATGATATACTCAATAGATTATTATGGATATAACAAATATTATTAGAAATCTTATATCATTTAATGATATGTTCAAATTAATATACATAAAGTGGTATAAAATTCGGGGTTAGACTTAAAACTCACTTTCGTTATATTATCAGATCTTATCCTAACAAGATTGTTGGGTCTATCACACCACTTCTCATGGAGAGTTCGATCTTGGCTCAGGATGAACGCTGGCGGCATGCCTTCCTTACACATGCAAGTCAGACGAGAAGTGGTGTTTCCAGTGGCGGACAGGTGAGTAACGTGTAAGAACCTACTCTTAAGAGGGGAACAACAACTGGAACCTCACCCACGTAGATCTTGAATCGGAAATTTCACATCGTTTAATGATATAGTTAAATTAATATATATATATATATATAAAGTGGTATAATTTTATAAAAATCTCGTATTAATTATATGATCAAATTAATATATATTAAATAGTATAATTTTATAATATTGAATTAGATTTAAATTTTATTTTTTTAAAATATATTAAAGAAACACAAAATTTCATATATAATTATTCTAAAATTTAGATGATCAAATCTACCTCGCATAAATAGAAAAAAAGCAAAAATAGCATTTATCTTTCACCTTTAATCGCAACATGGACGGTAAAGTTACTCATCGCCTTATGCTTCTATGGATATTCATTTTGAGCATGATAATAAGATTATGGTGGCTTCCAATTTTCTCTTACAAAGTGGTATATTCCTCCACAGAAAGAAAGTTACCCACTCTTATATGAACTAATTTCTTTTGCTTTGAATAGAATAGCTAAGTAGAATAAGAAATCACGTAACATCCTCAAAAACTAAGTCACATGCACTTTCTCCATATTCTTCTGTTAAAATTCTTCTTGCTTTCTATGGACTCTTCTCAACCAATATTCTATCTACCTTCACACAACAATTCCTTTATTTAAAATAGGAGTCACAATATAAAAATTAATTTTTTAATCTAATTTAATTCATCAACACTTTGAGTTAAATTGAAAATATTTAAGCAAAATTAATTATGAGTTAAAATAAGTTGATTTAGTTGACTTGAGTGAAATTAAATATATAATTGATTTTTATTTGAATTTTTAATAATTTAATTTATTCTACCGTATATAAACGTGAGTTTTGAGAAAATAAATATTTTATTCAATCAATCTACCTAACTTACTTATTTTAGTAACTTAAAAGAATTTAAGAACAAAACACATATATTTTAGTGAGCTAACCGTAATTAAGATTATAACATGTAGTTTATTTATAACATGTAGTTAATTTACATCTATATAATTAATATTTTATTATATATAAATGATATAAAAAAAATTATTTAGTTGAAATTTTCCTAAAATTAATTTTTAACTGAAGAGTCCGAAATTGTTCGTTACAGTCATAAAAAAAAATAAGAATTAAGTAAAATTACATTTTATTTGAATTGTGAAAAACTTCGTTTCATCTTTATGTCTTCTCCTTCAGTTCTTAAATTAGATGTTTCTATAACAAGCACCTATCCTTCTCAAAATCTTTCTCAAAATCTTTCACATGTGCAAAGAATTAAAGAATTATGTATGTAACACTCTTCTACCCCAAAACGTTTTAATTAATAAATATAAAATTTTCGAAAAAGAATTCAAATATATTTTCTTCATAAATAAAAATTACAATAAATAAAGAAAAAAGATTTCAAAATAAAACTTTTACTATGAGTCATATTGCCTACTAGACCAACGGCGGTAGACTGTGAATTAGTACATCCAGTAAGTTCCCAGGAAAGAGAGGTGGGTCACTACGGATACTCTTAAATACCAAGTCTTTCCTAGCCAGAACGTTCCTAGACATACATCCTCACACCACCACTATATATCTAGTAACAATAATAACTCTTTAAGGATATAGAAAATCAAATAAAATTTTACTAGGCGTTGAGTTCTTACTAACAAAATATAATAAACTTTAAATAGGCTTCTTTCAAATAAATAATCTTTCTATTCCCCGACTTCACACCTAATCAGAGTACTTACAAAATCAAGGCTTAGGAGACTTAGCTTTCTCATTCAACTCTTCTTTGTCCTTATCACCGACATGTTCACCTATAAGAACATTTAACCCAAACAAAACACCAACCACACAAATAGAAGAGTGAGGAATATATCTCACATATGTTAGGTACATATAAGAAAAATAGGTAGACTAATCACACACATCACACACATCAATACACACTTAGTCACAAACTCAAATGCTTTAATGCTCGTATGCTCTTATCTCTAAATGCATGTGGTACCATCGCAACGCAAACGCAAATGAGTAGTCTAGGAGGACATGGACCGGATCTAAGGACCCTATCAATCCACTCTCACTAGAACGAGTCTAACAGGAGCCAGTCGGGATAGTATAGCCGGCCGTGGTGGCCCCTCATTTCAACTCTCAAATGAGGGGTTCCCTGCTCTAAAATCCCCAAGGTCAAGGTAGAAGACCATAAAGACCCTCCTTCATAGATCGCATCTACCCCCAACAAAAGTATGAATGAATGAATGAAATATGATCACACAAATGCATAACACAACTCGAATGACCAAGCATAACTTGGATTTTAACGCTGCTAAGCCTCTGCTTAGACTTCACAAATGACCAAGAATAACTTGGATTTTCACACTGTTAAGCCATCGCTTAGACTTCTCAAAACACACCACAACACTCGCAAAACGCAATAACTCATGAGTCTCTCAATACTCTACTGAAATTTTCACAATATCACATTTCACAATCCAATTATAATACCAAATCACACATCACATAACTGAATAGTTTAATTATAAATTTTTATCACATTTCAACCAGTATCTCCAGTTATATTTAAATGTTGTTGTAAAAGAAGAAAACTATGAGTAAGAAAAGTGGTACGTGACGTTGTTATACCATAATGCATCTTAGACCTTCAAACGAAGGGATGTTAACAACTGGTTTCCAGCCTATATACCTTGTTTATATATATACAAAAACAAAAACTTATAATAATTTATAAACACAACAACTTATAATAATTTATAAAAAAAACAATTTATAATAATTTATAAACACAACAACTTATAATAATTTATAAAAAGAACAATTTATAATAATTTATAAAAAGAACAATTTATAATAATTTATAAACACAACAACTTATAATAAATATAGAATAATTTCCTCAAATTCATATTGAGGACTTATGGTTGCCTCAAAACAAACAATCCTATGAGGTTTAGGGGTTGCCTCTCTACCCAAAATCCTCATAAGCACCCCATATGTAAGACATTCCCCACTCCCCCTCTTACCTCGAATAAAGACGTCTTGTTCCGTGACGCCTCGAGACGCTATGCTCCTAATTCCTCACGTATCGCCCCTAGTCGTCTCCTTTGAGACTTTTCCCAAAGGTTAAGAAAATTTTGAATGAAAAATAGAGAGAGTCTGACGCCTATTTATATAGGTAGAGTCGGACTTCTGAAGAATAGGTTAAATTAATAATATCTTTCAAAATATTAACAAAATTATCTTTCTAAAATATCAATAATCTCACAATATCTTTAAAAATACTAATATCTTTTATAATAATTTCATATATTTAAAATACTAATAATCTGATAATATCTGATAAAATATTAGTAATTTTACAATATCTATTTATAACCACTAATTCAATATTTTATTTTATAAGATATTTTATTTTATCTTCTAAACCCAATTATATTTTATTTAATTAAATAATTACGTTACAAATATATATATATATATTATATTATATATTATATATTAGTATTTTAAAAAAATATATTTATAATACAAAAATAAATAAAAAGATTAAACGTTATACAACATTTTTTTTATTTTTTTTTTAAATATTATACAATAATTTTATGTCGTTATAAATGGTAACATTAGACAATATAGGATATTTTAATTTTAATTTTAATTTTTTATATATTTCTATATAAATAGGATTCATCTCACTTCTTTTTTATCACAATCTTTCTAACTTTCTTCTCAAATTTTCATTTCTTGACTCTTAAAAGTTTCTGCTCAATCCCTATTTTAATTTCATTTCAAAATTTTAACCTTCCAATAATTTAAATTCTCAAAATATTTCTTATTATTATAAAATAATTCAAATATGAAAAATTTTCAACTTTTTACATCTTCATTTTCATATCAATTTTCTATCTTTTAATCATCAAAATTAATTTTAATATAATATAGATAAATTTGTAATCTAACTCAATCTCATAAAACGTTTTATGAGAATATGAGATTTTTAAAACACTTTCAAATTTCATTAGTTCAAACATAAGAAAGATCGAATAATTGTAATAAGACAATTATAGGATAATATATGTGGGTAAGGGATAGCGTGATAGACTCAACAACTTTTGTTAAAATAAATTCTGATATCATAACAAAAATAGACTTATAGTCTAACTCAATCTTGTAAAATCAATTTATAAAATAAAATTTAATTATATATATATATATATAAATATATATATATATATATATATATAAAATTTGAGAATAATATAATATAAAATTTCTAACCCTAAGGAAAAAGTATTTGAATTTTAAATTCCCCTATTAAATAATTTTATTTTTCATTACCAAAAACATCTCACAGATTAATAATATAAATAAATGTCTCAATTTTTATATTTTATTTATTCTATAAATAAAATAATTACTTTAACATATCAATTATTGATTGATATGTGAGATTTAATTGTGGAATTCATAGAGGTGCTTAAATTGAAAGGAGTAAAAATAAATGAGATGGAAAAAAATGATACCCATTTATGCACTCAAAATAAAGTTGTTCATTAGAATAGCATAAGAAAATAACATTTTCCCACGCATTTCCTTGTGGAGATAAACCACGTTAACATCAATACGATATCATCTCGTATTCACCTTTTTATTTTTTTAGGTAAAATAGAACAAATTTTCTAGAAAGCGATTTTGGATATGTTTAAAAGAACTTTATGTAACTGTTTTCATCAGAAAAAAAATGAAGAAGATAATGAAATGAATTTTTGTATAAATTAAAATTAGGTAATGTATTAGTTTGTAATTTTTTTACATAATTTTATTAAAAAAAATTCATATTTAAATTATAAATAATACTTAAAATCAGTAAAAAATATATTTTTTTATAAATCTTTCATAATTATAAATTTATAAGTAATAAAATTATTAAAAAATTATTTTTTATCATTTTCTAAAAAATATTTATAAAATTTTTTTTACACACAAATTCATATAAATTTTTTTATAAATAAATCAATAAAATTCATATTACAAATAAATTTATAAAAAATTTTATAAATAAATTTATGAAATTTTTTATAAAATAAATATGAAAAAATATTTAATAATAATTAATTTTTTTATAAAAAAATTCGTAAAAAATATATTATGAATAAGTATTCATTTTAATTTTTATAATTTGTAGTATTACTCTATACGCATTTAAAAAAAAATTAAGCCTTATATTAATTATTTTTAAGTTTATTTTTATTTGAAATATAATATTTTCATATTTCTGTATAATAAGTAAATTCGATTTAGATATTTTTCAAAATAAATATAAAAAATAAATTTAAAATCAATTTAAAAAATTATTGAAAACATATTATATATTTTACTTTTTGAAAATGTTAAAGAAGATAAGTTTTACAAAAGTGGAGTTAATAATTTGATTTTAGTTTAGCGAGAAAATAAAATCATTCATTTTTTCTTTGTATTCTTTTTTTTTATATTCTTTTTCTTCTACATGAATTTATTGAAATATTTAACCAAACAAAATCTTCTTATTAATTTTACTTAATTTTAACTTATATAAGTGATTTTAGTTTAATTTTGTAAATGTTGGAGATTATAAATAATCTAATTTAACAAGATTTTTAATTAATAAGATTTTTGAACAATTATTAAACTATTCACCTCATAAATTTATAGTTTTATATTTTAAATTTAAATTTGAGGAGTCTCAACGTAAAGAGAATATTATAATTTAAAAGTATGATAAAAATAATGCAAATCTCATAAAAATGAATTACACTTAAAATTTTAAGCAGTTATCGAATTACTTATAAATTTTTAATTTCAATTTTTATATTTAATTTTTTTTAAGATTTTTGTTATTTAATTTATACAATAATTCACACAATAATTTATTTAACATTTTTTTTCTCTATCTTAATATTTCGCTAATCACATCCCATACTTTTCTTTTTTCGGTTTCTTTTTCATTTTTGTAAGTTTTGTAAAAATAAAATTAATACATTATTTGTTTTAGAAATCCATTTTATTTCAACCTTTTTTTTCCTTTCACTTTTTTAATTCTCTCCTCTTCGATATTCTCCTCTTTCTTCTTCTCTGAGATTCTTTCTATATTTCCATAAAATAAATGTTTAATAGTTATGTATGGAATATTAAAAATTTTACATTAATAAAATAATTATTTTTTGGTATTGTCTTGATAAAGATGAAAAGAGCCAATCAAATTTTAAGAGATTTGCGTATTACATGAATATATTCTTGAAGATAATATAAATTATTTTTATTTATAAAAAAATAGGTTCATGATTAATTCTTGATTTTTACCTACTATACCATCCTATCCTATATTAAATAGATATTTGTTTCACGATACAGTTTATTATTATAAGAAATTACATTCTAAAGAATATATCTAATTAATGTTTTTCTTACAAACATGTTCCATTGGCATTTAGTAATTTAAGAAAAAAAAATTAAATTTTATTCAATTGAAAAAGTAAAATGAACAAAGAAATATAAAATAGTGAAATAAGAATAAATAATTATTTTAAAATTTTTCATTTTTGAGGAAATATATGGGATTCTAAAGGAAATATGACATTTTTAAATAAAATGTATTTAAAAATATTTTCATATCGTAAATAAATATAAATTTTTTTTTATCATTACATCTCTAACCATATAAATACGAGTTTTTATTTTGACAAATTTCTTCATAAACATTTTAAGAGAAAGATAAATAAATAAAATAAGTTTTTGCATAAAAGAAACTGTATATAAATTAAAATATATAAAAGAAAACATTTACAATTTAACTTATAAAAAATTATTTTAAATAATTATATTTTTTTAATAAAAGTATGTATGATGAAATTTATTCAAATATACTTAAAACTTATATAAATAAATTTCTCTATAAATACTTATTAAAAATAAAAGAAAAGAAATAATCCTTTTTATAAATTAAAATTAATTTATAGATAAAATAATTTAAAAGCAATTGAGATGAATGGTGGCATGTCAGTATCAAGCTTGCGTTATTGGCTAATATGGACGGGGCATTTTTGTTTGGTAGTTAACACAAAGATGGATGGTTTATTACACGCCAAATGTAGTTATGGGTTAATTGCTAATTATTGCTTCAAAAAATGTTCCACTTATTTTCCACCTACACCCATATTTTTTAAGGATACCATGACATTTAGGATGAGTTGGCGTATTATACTTGCATTTAACACACAACTCAAAATGACTTGAATGGTTTCTAAACCAAAGTATAAAATATTTTGTTCCTAAAAATACTCAACTTAAATCAGTGTCTGAATATACGTCTTCCACAAGTCTTTTTATCTATAGTTTTTGGAAATTCTACACCTAGATTTTCAAATAATTAAATTTACGAGTGTTCAGAACCCAATTAATAAAAAAAAAATTAAAAACCGATCGAAAAAAATAGCAAACCGATTAAAATTGTAAGTTTTTGGATCACTTTTGATTTTTTTTTTCAGGACCGCACAGTTCGGTTCGATTCGGTTTTCAGTTTGATATTTCAAAACCGAACTGAACCAAACTAAACTGCAATTATTAAATAATATTATATTTATTTTGCAAAGAAAACCTAATATTGTCTGTTACAACCTTCATCTTGTTAGATGCATCATTAACTCTGATTTTATTATCTCATCATTAACTCTTATTCAAATCTATCTTCACCCCACCATTTCACTCTCTATCTAATAATTCTTTTTATCCGAAGCAATAAGTTTTTTTTATTTCATTCACTCATTAATATGTTTCCCAGCAATGTTATATTTTTATTAGTCTATTATTTAAAAAGATAAAAATAGTCAATTATTAATAAAATAAAATAAAATAAAAAATTGCAAAAACCAATCCAAACAAAACCGCTACAATTGGTTTGAATTGGTTCAAATTTTTTTTTATTTCAAACCGAACCGCAAATAATTTTTATATTTGGTTCGAATATATTTTATTAAAAAATCAAACTAAACCGCACCGCAAACACCTCTAATTAAATCTTTCTAATTAAAAAAAATATTATATCATATTATCTTCTAATTATATTAAAAATATTAGTTATTTAATTATTGAAATTTAAAATAAATTAAAAATATTATATTAAATAAAATGAAAAGATTAAATAACATATAAATTCTTAATTTTAAGATTTTTAAATAAGAAATAAATTTATATTTATATATATATATATATATAATATTTTTTTAAAACTATTTTAATACGATATATGGTTAGGATATTGATATAAATTTTAAGTTATAAGTAAATTTATAAAATTTAAGTTGGATTAGGTTAAATAATTAAAAATAATTTAATTATAAATTAAAATAAATCTAACTAATTTGAAATTTAAATTTAACGAATTTGAATTAGATTAATGATAAATTAATCTATAATTTATTTTTATTTTAATCCTTAATAATCTAATTTATTTTATATGTGAGACCTTTTTTAATAATTTAAAAATAAAAAATAAGTCAATCAATAAAAAATAGAATTTTAAATATAAATCTACATTTTCTAAAAAAGTATATTAGATTTTTCTAAATTCAAATAATTGAATTGGATATTTAAAAAAAAAAGTAACTTTTATAAATTCCAATCCAAATTCATATTTTAAAAAATAAAAAATAGAATAATTTTTTAGTAAACTAAATTTAATTTATAATTTTTTTTCTAGAACCGAAGTGTTTATGGAATTTAAAAAGAAAATTGAATTGTAATAATAGAGTATAATGTTTCGCTTATTACACCTGTGAAATATAATATAATGACCTAACTTGTAAAACAGTTGATTCATCATATTTCAATTTTACTATACATGGAAATTTTTAATATTATATATATATATATATATATATATATAAAATAAACAAAAATAATATTTAGAGATATTTTTAATTATTATATGTGATACCTATAATATCTGAGCATGTTATATTTGTATTTAGTGTAAATAAACTGTGTTTAAGGAATTTTTATGTAAAAATTTGTGTACTGGGTACAATTAACTTCACCAGATTATGAGATTATGAATGTTGTACGGGTATTTTATCTTAAATGCTAAATAAATGTGATTAGAAAGAAACAATCTCAACTTTGAATAACTTCAAATTGTTCTAAAAATGAAGATGCTTGTTTTGGCACAGTATTCTTGTTCTCACATGCTTGAGAGTGACAACTTTTGTTCATATTCATTGTCATTGGGCCTAGGATTCCTCTTCAAATAAACCCTCACTGCGTCGTTTAGTTTTTGAGGCCCTTATTCGTTTGCATGCTATCACCCACATAACTTATATTTCTAATTATACTTTTTTTTTCCTGCGGATATAATCTATACAATGGGTATTCTTGGAAGTACCGAAAAAAATAATTCTAAAATGTTATTTAATTTTAAGTAGTTCTTATAAAAATTAATTTTTTACTTAAAAGAAAAATATATCTTATTATGAGAAACAATTTCAAGTTGTTCATGAAAAAACAAAAAAAACAGTTTTATTTTTTAGTTTTTAAATAAATTTATTTAAACTTGTTAAAACTCATAGTGAGTGGATTATTTTTCTAAAAAAAATTTAAGGATCTTTATAACCATGAGTCAAGTGCCTTGTCCTTCACTTTCTTTTTCTAACAATTGTTTGATTTAAAGGCAAAAAAAATGTTTTCATTTTAATTTATAATTTTAAAAAGTTGTGTAAAAATAGTGCAACTAACTTTTATCATTATGTTTCAATTTTTTCCTGTATTAACTTTATATATTAAAATAAAATCTCCAACCAAATTTTTAGCATTAAAATTTCTTATTGAATCTTCCTCCATTTTCACTGAAGTTGATTGGTTTTTGTTACCAAAAAATCTTTCAAAGGAAGACAAAACGGGAGAATAATTTGAAGTTTAAAATTGAGTTTCTTTAGTTTGGGATTGTCAATCGTGTGAACAAATTTAAGGATATACTTAACAAATATTCTGTATATATTTGAAAAATGCAAAGTGATAGAATCAAGAGATAAAATGTCTTATTATCACTTTAAATATAAGAAATGTGCAGCATATGCACAAATATTTTCAATTGTTTAATATAAAATAATGTTGAATTTTTTTGTTGATTAGTTTAGTAAATAAATCTATGAGAGTGCTTATTCGTTCAAATTTCATTACTATTATACTAAAATGTTATTATGTATAGAAGATAAGATATGCTAAAAAAATTCTCAAGATATGCTTTTTAGTTTTTTAGAACTTCCTTCATCTTATTAAAATAGTTGATAAATAAGTTTTTTTTAAGTAGTTTATAACGTTTTTCAAACACTATAAATAACCTTTTTAAAATGTTAGTTTTTAATTTTTTTATTCTTATTTTATCTTTAATTTTTTTTATAAAATCCTCAAAATATATTTTTATAAAATTCTTAAAAATTTTATTAACTTTTTTAATTCTTTATTACAGACAACTTATTTTTTTTTTATTTTATTTACTCGTAAAAATTATTATTATTATTATTATTTTTTAGATATAATTTTTTATTTTTAATATTTTACTAAATAAGATATAATAATGATATAAATAATATTATCTTATGTTTATTATTATCATTTGAATAATTTTTTATATTATATCATTCATTGATTGGGTCGGGCACAAGGTATTAGGTGGATCTAGGAGAATTTATTTAAGTCTAAAATTATCCTAATTTTTTTATTATTTTTTTTTCATATATCTGATTCCCATTCTTCTAAATTCTCTTTCTAATATACCTTAAACTCTCTCATCTTCAATTCTCATCATCTTGAAGATTTAAATTTGAAGATATTGGTAAAAAACCTGTGGGAAATAGATTATTTTTGTACCAATTAATTTATGGGATTAAGTAAGTTTTCATAAATTTTAGGTATTAGATGATTTTGTGATTAAGTTCTAAAATTGAATTAAAAAGAATAATTAATTTATGGGATCAAGTAAGTTTTCATAAATTTTAGGTATGAGATGATTTTGTGATTAAGTTCTAAAATTGAATTAAAAAGAGTAATTAAGATTTGAAATGATATTATACGTATGAGATGATTTTGTGATTAAGTTCTAAAATTGAATTAAAAAGAGTAATTAAGATTTGAAATGATATTATACTGTGCATTAGGTGCGCTATGATATTAGGACTAGTGGTATTAAGTGCAATGTTGGTCCACCCAAGAATCAAACCTAAGTCATTAGATTCAAGATCCAAGGCACTAACCACTGCACCATAAAACCCTTATATTATGGTTGATTATTTATATGTTTAATGTATACTTTAAAATATATTTATACATTATTATTTATTTATTTACCTTATAAAGAATATTAAATACAAATATTTACATCTCTTAGTGTTGAGTAGTAGATATAATTTTAATAAATTAGAAAGTAACTACAATATCTTTTGTAATGTACTATTTTTTTTTAATTATTATTAGTAATTTAATTAAATTAGATAGAGGGTATTGGGTGGGCCTTAAGCCTATTAAATTAGAGAAGGGAAATGTTATTTAAAATTAGATTTTTCACTTAACCTCTCATTTGTAACTTTTTTAGATTCTCATCTCCCTCACCCTCTCCAAAATCCTCTCTACTCCCTCCAACCATCCATAGTAGAGTTTAGAAATTCTTCTCAATTATGCATCCAATTGAGAATCCAACTGCACCAAAGTGATTTTCTCTACTAAAGGAAGGAATCCTAGTATGTAATTCTGCAAATAGGTGAGTTCTCTTAATCTCAATTCTTAGGGTTCTTAAATTAGGGTTTTAATTTGGGGGAAATGGGTGATTAAGCTATATTCTTACAATTGATGATAATTAGTGGAATAATTAAGATGTTTTGATGCAAGTAGATAGTTGGTGTGCCTTTGGAACCTGGAAAATTTATGGATAATCAAGTTTTGCTGGAATTGAGGTAAGGGAAGCTAATTATACTTTGAGTAATTTTAAATTAAGGAATGAATTAGATTGTGAGTTGATTTTGTATGAATTAATAGTGTGTTTGTGTTGTTGTTGATTTGATTACTGAATTATTTTGTATTTGTGTATGAATGAATGGGATGATGGATAAATTGTGATTGATTTCAAGTTTTTGATTAAGTTTAATGGTTAATCTTTGTTCTGGACGTCGAGTTTTTCGCTTGAGCGAAGGATTTTCGCTCGAGCGAGTGACCCTGGCTGCTCTCGTGCTAATTTTTGCTTGAGCGAGCAGAGCCTCGCTTGAGCGAGAATTTTGATATATTTTTAATTGGAATTTCGGAAAATTGTCTTCATGAAAGTTGTAGATATAGATGTTAGCTAACTAATGGCTTTTATTTCATATAAAACGGACATGTGTAGCTCAAGATATGAATTTTTTTGTAATTAAAGGTCAAACTGTCTAGAATTACATTCGTTTTTAACTTAGGGACCACTTTTGTTATATTTTTATTTTAAATTTGGAAAAGTATCCTTCATGAAAGTTTTAGGTCTGGATGTTATCTAACTAATGGATTTTATTTCGCGTGAAAATAATATGTAGAACTCAAGTTATGAATTTTTGAGTGAATAAGGGTCATGCTGTCAAATTTTGAAGTTGCTCGCGGGAGTAATTTCGCTTGAGCGAAAATACTGTCGCTTGAGCGAAAAATTCTGTCGCTTGAGCGAGAAGTATTCCGCTTGAGCAAAAATGCTCCAATTTTAAGTATGCTCTCGGGAACATTTTTGCTTGAGCGAGACTTGTTCCGCTTGAGCGAAAATACCCTGTTTTCAAATTGATTTTTATGTAAGGATGAACTTAAAATATTGTGAAGTGAGATATAAACATGTTTTAATTTTTAGTAGGAACCTATTAACTTCCAAAATGATTTAGAATAATTTTGTGTTTTATAAACATATAAGTATATGATATTTAATAAAATGAAATTAGAGTTTGTTTTTGATGCAATAAATGTGGAGTTAGATAAATGGAAATAAATTTTGTACTAATGATTGACTAGAGTGTTGTGTTGTAAATGTGTTATGATTGTATGAAATCTTGTGGACTGATATTATTACAAGGGATTGAATGAGGAGGGAAATGTGTATGAAATGTTATAATGTAATGAGAGTGTTGATTGTCAAGTTGTGTTTGAAAATATAAGGAATATCTTTGGGACTGTGATTAATAGAGATGTTGAGATTTGATGTTGTCTTAGATATGGAGTGTTATTGATGTGTTGAATGAGTCAAGTCAAGTAGTCACCAAGGGGTGTTATTTGACATAGATTTAGTGTGTATGAGATTATCGAGACCTACTTTTAAGGAGGTATCCAGACTTCTAATGATATTCCTAGTCATATAGACCGGGGTATCATGTGGTGAGAGGTCGATGGAGGTTCTGCTTGCACTATTCCGTGGTGGCTTGGCTATCAGATATGTGCTTGGGAACTACCCTGTATGTGGTGCCTGAATGGGGATAAACGGATGTGATGTCCTGAGGTGAAAAAGACTCTGTAAGGGATAACGTTTATTGCCCGGTTACAGTTAAGCATAATAGGTGTTAGCCTTTGAGGTCAAGGATATCATACGTTTATCCGGATGAGTCTGTCTAGTTTTCTTTAGGTGTTTGATATGTTTGAATTTTGGTGAAGTGTATAATTGTAATATGATTTATGTACCTTTTGAGAAGTAATAATGAAAGAGTTACTTTACTTTACTGATATGTAATGAATTAAATATAGAGAGATTATTCTTGGTTTATATTAGCTTACCCTTGCTTTTCTTTGTCTTGTGATTTTGTTGGACTGCGATGATCGTGTTTCGACACGTGAGTAGATATTTTTACAGGTATTTCTCCAAGAGGATGTGAATCCGATGATTTTGGATAACTGTTTTTAATGTAAACTTTATATTGAAATGTAAATAGTTTGATTTGCGAAAAAGAGTATTATAAAATTTTTTAGAGCGTTTAATTGTTGTGTATACGAATTATGGTGTGCAAAGTAAAATTTTTTATATACTTCTATAAATCATGCGTTGTTAAATTCATTGTATTTTATGAGCGTAATATTATTGATTTTTGGGTTTGTTACATCTTTAATTTATTAACATTTATAATCATATAATAAATATTAATTTTAATTAATTGCATATAATATAATAAAATATACCTACAAGAATTTTTTTTTATATCTGTGTGATTAATTAGGATAAAATATTAGATTATATTTCTTAATTTACCCACATAGTTTAATAGTTTTTTCACAAAGTTATAAGTCTAAATTGAATAAGACTTAGCCCATAAACAAGTTTGATGTCATTAGATTTATTAATTAAGACATGTTTTACATTGGTAAAAAATGACATTCATTATAGTTTCAACTTATGACAATGAGCATGTATTTTAACTTTACAGTTTTGCAATCTGTAAATTTTTCTAATATCAAGTGTGATATTTTCGAATTAAGACGTGACGATTATAAGATTTGGAAGGAGCAAGTTCTTCTCCATTTAGGTTGGATGAATATTGATTATGCTATTAGGAAACCTGAACTACCGACTATTACTAAAACCAGGACTTTAGATGCTCTTGATCTTTATGAAAAGTGGGAGAAGTCAAAATTTCTCTCCGTAACCTTTATAGATCAACATTTTTGCTAGAATTCGGGGTTCTGTTGACCAGTATGACAATGTCAGAGATTTACTAAAGGCCATTAATGAGCAATTTGTCACATCGAATAAATCTCTTGCCAACACCCTTATAATGCAATTTTCATCCTTAAAGCTCACCGGGATTAAGGGAATGCGTGATCATATCATGTGCATAAATTGTGGCTCAACTAAAAGTCTTAGAGGTTACCATGTCTAATTCCTTTCTAGTACATTATATTTTGTGTACTTTGCTTCATTAGTATACTCCATTTAAGATATCTTTCAACACATATAAAAATAAGTGATCTATTAATGAATTACTGACCATGTATGTGCAAGAAGAGGAGAGGTTGTTGATGGAAAAAGGTGAAATGGTGAACTTGACTACTTAAGAAGAAGAATCAGGTTAACTAGAAGGGAAAGATTTATGCTCAACCAATTATAAAGAAAGAGTTCAAGTGTTTTGATGTATGCCATTTTACTTCTTACTTCTTGATCTAAGAGCACTTTCTAAGTTATTAATTCCCTCTTAAACCATGCATTTAACACATTTACATATAAATCATGCCATAATTCTACTTTACTAAATTTATGGCATTATACATATTTTTTTATCATCAAAACATATACATTATTACATTACATAAATCTCTCTTTGGTGAAAATCCTTTTGTAGGAGGAAAAAAACTTCAGTTTGGAATAATTTTTAATATCCCAAATCCAAAAATTGACCCAAGTTATTGTTAAAGGATGTGAAAAAGTTGTAAGGTGTAACACTCTTATTTTTTGGATGTGTGTTTTATTTGTGTGTTAGATTTAAAATTAATAGAAATTATTTTTATTATTAGTTTAAAAGGAAATATATATATATATATAATAGAAAAAAAAAACTTCACCACCTCAAATTTTCTTATTATATATATATATATATTAAAACGTGCACCGCCTCTCCTTGTTTTATTTTTGTTCCCTTCACAATAACTCTTCTTCTTCTTCATCTCATTTTCAACTTTCAATCTCAAAATCCTACCCCATTTCTCGGTTTCTTCTCAATTTGAGGTAATGTAACTCAAATCTTAGCTTTCAATTTCATTTTTACTGTTTGAAATCTTAAATTTAATAGTAGATTTTATTGATTTAGGAGGATTAAGTTAGAAAACTCAAAGTTTCTCTGTTTTTGGATCATTTGAAGAATTTCAAGGTAAGGGGGGTTTATTTCTTACTCTAATCTGCAATGTATAATGTTTTATGGATTGATTGTTGTTTGTATGTGTTTGATTTTGAAAATGGATGATTAAATCAATAAAAACCGTGAAATTCTGGACTTCACTGTAAAAATCCGCTCAGCAGATTGAAATCCGTTGAACGCATTGAAGAACACTCATCACTAGAGCGAATCCGCTCAGCGCAAACAAAATTCGCTCAACACAAAAAAAAAAAAATCGCTCAGCGAATTTGACCTCCGTTGAGCGCAAAAAAAAAACGAAAAAAAAATTAAAAATACTATTCGCACCCCCTTATTTTTAATATTTGCACCTCCGTTTTACTATTTGCACCCTGTTTTACTATTTGCATCCCCAAAGTGATTTTCTTTTATTGTTAAGTGATAATTGAAGATGATAAGTTGGAACTAACTACCTGGAGAGTAGGAAAGTTATGAGATTTAGACAGTAAGATCCTTTTAAGTTGAATTCCATGTGGATGAGTCGTAGAGATACACTAGGGTGTAGTTTAGGAAGATTCAATAACTTGGGGGAAATGAAGGGTGGTGAAGTGGCCCAACCATCAACGTGCACGATGTGCTTGGGGACTGTCACAGTCCTCGCACTTCCTTCCTGACTGAATCGCTAATTATGCTTTTTGTCAGCGTAGTGCTAATCGACAGCTATCCATACCGACGTAAGGCTAACATCATGTGGGTGGTGAGGTTGGCAGCGTTTAGGGGGCCCAAAATAATAGTGGAAATGGTGAGATATGATGGAAGGGAAAGATGAAGAGACTGGCCATCTAGAATTTATATTAGATTAATATTAATTCCTGCTTGCATGCTTACTATCTGATTGATTGACTGATTGATTCAAATTCTTTATGTTGAATGAAACTGATTGAATTTACCTTATCTGTTTTATATTTTGTTATCCTTTTATTCTATTCAATGAATACACTGAGATTATGAATAGGAAGAGAGACTCACCCTTATACCCAATATTTTCAAGACAAAACGATGACCACCCAACCTCGCAGAATTAGAATAGTAGACGTACAATATAATTATAGTTATAACGAGCTATTTAGAGAATACCAACAAGTAGGTTTTTATAAATATGTATTAACCCCTGGAGTAGACGGACCAGATTCAGTTATCACCGTAGACGCACGGGCATCATATAGCGTGCCATTTTGCATTGAGGGTAATGGAAGGATAAATCACATGTATAATTATGATATATATATATATATATATATATATATATAGAGAGAGAGAGAGAGAG
>BDMB01000117.1:392494-421364 GCA_016859785.1 Macrotyloma uniflorum
TAGAGAGAGAGAGAGAGAGAGAGAGAGAGAGAGAGAGAGAGAGAGAGAGGTACTGTACGACTCCCTAGACCCTTGTGTTACCAGTTCTTTGACCATGACGCAACCGGTTTACCCACGAGGGTGACTAGAGAAAGGATGACAGCAATAGAGGTCACAGTTGATGAAGGAGATATCTCACTGCCAGACCTCTCATCCGACGAGATGGAGGCCTTTGAGACTTTATATGACTATGAAAATGAAGACCTCTCTCCCTAGATATGATAGATGTTGAATAGTTTAATGGGAACCTGCTTGATGGGACTATATATGTGACACTTTTGATTTAAAATGTTTTACCCATCACTTTTGTGTTGTAAATGTTATATTATGATTCCTGAAACAGACACTTATATGAAACATATAAATGCATATATTATTGTAAATTATCATCTTCTTTTGTTTTCTTCCTTTATGTTTGTGCAAGTATAAAAATATTTATAATGTTATAATTTCAAATTCGAAAAAAAAAATTACAAAAATTTCACACATTCAAATAAAAATGTTTTCTAAATTATGAGCGTCACATAAGGTCCATTTACGTTCGTAGCCTAATTCATTCATACACATGGTCTAGTAGTACTGAGAATTAATAGTAAATTTTTCGAAAAAATAGTAATCTATCAGCAAATCCAATAATCGTAATATTGATTATATAAAATATATTTAATTGAGTATATAAAATATTTGATCGCAACTACTTTTAGAAATAAATCCAGTATCGTAATATTTAATTAAATATATTATATATTTAATTGAATATATAAAATATTTGATTGCATCTAATTCCTAAATTTGTTGTAATAATACACTTGGTCAGTCCCCTATAAATAAGAAGCTTGAAAATAAAGTACAACACATTGGACCGGGTCAACAATCTCTCTTCTTCTTCCCATATAAATTTAAGTTTTATTAATTTGAGAAATATAGCAGAAAGCATTCAAATTATTTCTTTGTATTTATTTATTATCTAAAACTTTTATTTTATTTATTATTCAAATTAAACCCCCTTTTTTTCTGAATATATATATATATATATATATATATATATGTGTGTGTGTGTGTGTGTGTGTGTGTATGATGATATTAGATAATTATATCACCCCTATAATTGTATCCTTGTAAGATTCGACACGGGTTAGTTATACTACATTGGTTAACTTGTTTTCTTTCATCAGGATTTAAGCGATAATAAATTCTATTTATCAAATGGCACCGTTATCGGGGACACAATTGTGTTGCGTCACATTATTTAATATAACATTTTTTTCTTTATTTTTTTATATAAATATATATATCATTCTTTATTATAATTTTTTTAATATAAAATAAAAATATATAAAAAATATCATTTTTTATTATAATCTTTTTTAATTTTTAATATAAAATAAAAAAATATTCTCTTTTTTTTTAATATAAAAAAACAAAAAAAGAACTATTTCCTTATTTTATAGGTCAAGATCCATCGCCAACTCGACAATTTTTAAGTTTTTCAAGGTGGATGACCCAATTAGGGAAAGACAAACTAGAACTGTTTGATCTTGAAATCAAAATTATTTTCAGGAGACTGAAGAGACTACAAGAGAGAAGAAGAGAAGAAACGAAAGAATTTTACCAAATCCTTGACCCTACATCAAGTTCATTTTTTACTACACAAACATCTCAAATGTCTCTTAACCAAGAAAGAACCTTGAAGGAACATGCTATACAAGATATATCTCACCAACTTATCTATATCCAACTTCCTCAACTAGAGGAAGGAACTATTGTATTTGAACTAGAAGTTGATTCTAACATTGATCAGCTCCTAGAGTCTCTGAATTTAAGTAGGAGTGTGATTGTATGGATGGAAGCTACGTGTAAGGAGGTTAGTGATATTATTGACTCTTATTCTTTTGCAAGAGAATTGAAACACCTAAAAGCAATACAAGTGAGATCACAAGAGCTCAAACATCTGTTGAAGCATTGGATCTAAAGCCACTCCCATCCCATTTGAAGTATGCTTACTTGGATGAGGCTGAAAAACTACCTATGATAATATCTAGTGATCTCCTTCTCGATCAAGAAGGAAGGTTGTTAAATGTGTTGAAAGAGAACAAGAAAGCACTCGGTTGGTCTTTAGACGATATCATTGGGATCAACCCAGCCATTTTGCATGCACAAAATCCTAATGGAAGATAATTGCAGACCTGTGAGGCTGCACCCAATCATAGTATGTGAGATTTTTTGTGTGGGGAATTGACTTCATGGGCCCATTTCCGAATTCATTTGGATGCACCTATATTATCTTGGCTGTGGATTATGTGTCGAGATGGGTGGAGGCAAAGGTGACCAAGTCCAACGACTCATGAGTTGGTTCAAGATTTTCTCAAAACCAACATATTTGCTAGATTCGGTGTGCCAAAAGCCATCATCAGTGATTAGGGAACCCACTTCTGCAATTGAATCATAGCCAATTTGCTCAACAAGTATGGGGTGACTCACAGAATTGCAACACCCTATCATCCCCAAACTTATGGGTAAATTGAGGTTTTCAATAGAGAAGTGAAAAATCTGCTGCAGAAGCTCGTTCAAACACACCGAAAGGATTGGAGTAAGCAGTTGGATTATGCTTTATGGGCGCAAAGGACCACATATAGAAGCCCCCAAGTATGTCTCCATATAGCATGGTGTTTGGCAAAGCATGTCATCTTCCTGTGAAAGTCCAACACAAGTCATATTGGGTTGTGAAGAGATGCAACCTTGATCTAAAGCAGGCTAGTCATGAAAGGAAGATACAACTAGGAGAGTTGAAAGAGATAAGGTTGCATGCATATGAGAACTCCATGATCTACAAGGAGAAGGTCAAGAGATTTCATGACAACAAATACTGAAGAAGGAGTTTGAGATTGACCAAAAGGTGTTGTTGTTTAACTCTCGATTGAAGCTGATCTTGGAAAAGTTGAAGTCTAAGTGGGATGGACCATTCATCGTCACTAATGTCTTCACTCATGAGATATGAAGGATGATAGGACATTCAATGTAACAGTCAGTAGTTGAAGATTTTTCATGAGAATCAAACCTCCCACCAACCGAACTGAGTTACTACTTGACGACCTTAGCACCTGTATTATCTAGGGAGAGAGACCCAAGATCTGAGCTATTTTAACTTGTTAAATATTTTCATTTTGCATTTGCATAACATGAATTCTCCACATTGAGGACAATGTTGACTTCAAAAGTGGGGAGTATTTGCATTTCATGCATGATGTTTCATTCATATTTTGTTTTAACTGTTGTATAATGTTATAGATTAATGGAGAACTACTTTGGAAAAGATGACTGACTTGATCAAGAGGAAGAATTCAAATTTTAAAAGGTATGATTCCCATAGGAAGCCATGGCCAAGTTACACTAACATTTGTTTTGATTAATTTCAGGTTGAACAAAGCACATAGATGAGTTTTGAGCCTTATTCCGTCTTGTGTGTACCACTCATGACATGGGAGCTTTCCAGAAGTTGATTGAATTTTCTTTACCAGCTTAGCATATATAACAATAGAAATGATTTATGTCTTCTTATTCTTAGCCAATTAGCCAAATACCTTATCCTTATCTCAAAATATCCCTTGAACTCATCTTTGAGCCTTAGCCTTTTCTTGAATTTAAACCTTAAAATTTAAGCCATTCAAACCTAGAAATCATCCACACCTAGACCTAAAGAGAAGTAAGGAGCATGGAATAAAAAACAAATCCAGTTCTGCAAGCAATCAAGAATGCCATAAAATCAAATTGCCATAGTACTAAAAGGAAGAAAGGATAAAGAAGAATTTTAGCACTACAAAGCAATAAATGATTAAGCTCGAAAGGTACTCCATTAGAAAAGTAAGAAAAGAAGTGGCAAATCGAAACTATAGTAAAGTTTCAAGGAACATCGATTCATGTTTTTTCTTTTACCAAAGATCCTAACCTACTTTCTTATCTTAACCTACCTTTAACCCTAATTCCATTACAAGACGAATAAAAATCCTATTGATCTATGTAGGTATGTATTCTAATGGTGGGAAATTAGAGATTTTTCAAGCATATGGTAAAGCATGATATCATGATGAGTGAAATTGTCAGCCTAAACACTACACTTGAGAGATTAGAGTAAACACTTCAACAAGAGAGGATGTTTCCTTGAATTGATTCATTGAACCATTAAATAGTACTTGGCCATGATGATACTTTGTGAGTTATGACTTTGACTATTTTAATTCCTTCACTTTTGATTAATGGAGTTTTTCTTAGCCATTGTAGTTTTCGGAAAGACATTAACATATGCAGCAGTAACTATCATACATTACACATTTTTCATGCATACATTTCCTTTCTTTTCTTTTCTTTTGCTTTTACCTTTTGCTTGGGAGTGCAAAAGAGCAAAAGAACAAAAGTGGGGAGTATTTTATGTATGTCATTTTACTCCTTACATCTTTATCTAAGAGCACTTTCTCAGTTATTAATTCCCTCTTAAACCATGCATTTAGGCATTTAGCACGTTTACATATAAATCATACCATAATTCTAGTTTACTAATCTCATCGAATTATACATTTTTTTTAGCAAAAAAATATACGCATTACATTGCATAGATCTCTCTTTGGTGGAAATCCTTTTGTAGAAGGAAGAAAATTTCAGTTTGGAATAGTTTTAATATCCCAAGCCCAAAAATTGGTCCAAGTTATTA
This sequence comes from Macrotyloma uniflorum, assembly GCA_016859785.1. Classification (NCBI taxonomy): domain Eukaryota; kingdom Viridiplantae; phylum Streptophyta; class Magnoliopsida; order Fabales; family Fabaceae; genus Macrotyloma; species Macrotyloma uniflorum. Next base: position 397,239 of record BDMB01000117.1, read on the forward strand.
TCAAAGGATGCAAAACATATACAAGGCTTAATTACATTCGTAGCTCAATTCATCCATACACATGGTCCAATAGTATTGAGAATTAATAGCACACATTTTTCAGAAAAATAACAACACTTGATCAATAAATCCAACAATTGCAATATTTTGAGTATATAAAATATATTTAATTAACTATATAAAAATATATTTAATTGAGTATATAAATATTTGATCACAACTACTTTTGGAAACAAATCCAGTATCATAATATTTAATTAAATATATTATATATTTAATTGAATATATAAAATATTTGATTGCAACTAATTCCTAGATTTGTTGTGTAACAATACATTTGGTCAGTCCCCAATAAATAAGAAGCTTGAAAACAAAGTACAACACACTGGACTAGGGTAACAATCTCTTTTCTTCCTCCCATATAACTTTAAGTTTTATTAGTTAGGGAAAAGTAGTAGAAAGTTTTAGTGTTATACTACAACTTTTAGTTTTGTTCTTACTTCATCTTAATTCAAGTTTATTTTAATTGGTGTTCATAGTTCAATTTAGCATGTTCAATATTTTTATTTTTGACAATTTCTAATATTATTGCATTTTATTATTTTAATAATTTACTTGCTTTTATCTTTAGTTTACTCACTTACCAGTCCAATTTTCTTATAATTTTATCCACTGTTATTTTATTCAAATTTAATTATTCACTCGCGCACATCTCAGTTATTCAAATTATTTCTTTGTGTTTATTTATTATCTAAAACTTTTATTTTATTTTATTTCATTTATTATTCAAATTAAACCCCTCTTTTTCTTTATATATATATATATATATATAATATTGTTGACACCCAATTTCGTCCGGAAGATAAAAAAAATAATACAAATATATATATACTTTTTTTTTCTTTTATTATTTATTTATTAATTATTATTTAATTATCATTAAAAAAAATAAAAATAAAAAATAATGTTTTAAATAAAGAAAGAGAGAGTTATAAAGTTAGAGATTACTAAAAATAAGATAGGAATAATTTTTTAGAAATAATTATTTTTATTTACTTATTTTATTATGTATTTATCTATTTTCTTAAAATAAAATAAATAAATAAATAAAAAGAAAAGAAAAAGAAAAAAAAGGGATCCAAATAAAAAATGAAGTATATATTAAAAAAAAGGGAGACCCAAACCCAATGAACCCATGGCCCAAAGAAAATTAACCTAATATTTTAACCTAAGGGGAATGGGTATGTAATAAAAGGGGGTGACTACTGTAAATATAGGAGAGAAAAAAAAAAAGGAGAAGAGGAGGGGGCGTCATTTTTTGTTGGAGAAAAAGAGGGGAGAACTAGAGGTAATTCTTAATTCAAGGTTTTGTTGTATTATTTATGTTGGTTGCTGAGTAGTAGGTCCTACATTGAATGTTTAAAAGGAAATTATTTCTTAAAAAGAAGGGTACGTTTCTTTAAGGTGGAATTCTTCCGATTCCCCAACCAAGGGTGGTGCCATCGCATGTGTGGCCGTCCTTTGGCCGGGAGGGTAGAAGTCACCGTAGCTTCACACGGGTGTTCTTTACTCACTGTGGATTTTCGGTTCTGTTCACGGGGTTAGGGAGTAAAGAGTTTTCCAATCACCACTAACGTAGATTACTATACCCTTCCAAACCCATAAACTGGTCTCTGGATTCCATGGCACTGTGATTTCAATCTCAAAATTTCCCCAAAACCCAAATCTTTGTTCCATCAAATGGCTGTGGAACTCATGGCCTTCCCCAAAATCGATGATCAGAAGGCCTCAAGGGCATGGAACACCTCATCCGAATACTCTCCCACCAACCCTCTCATTAGAACACCGACCTCACTGTTACCGTCTCCAAGTTCAAGAAACTCATCTCCCTCCTCAACCGAACCGGCCACGCCCGCTTCAGGCGCGCTCCGGTTCACTCCCCTGAACCGATTCAAACCCCCGCTTCCCTTCCCTTCCCTCTTTTGTTTTGTCCTACACGGAACACGCAAGGAGAAAGACTGTTACGACTATGGATGTTGTGTATGCCCTGAAGGTTTTTCCAGTTTGCTTGATTTTCCTCGCTGGGGAAAAGTCTTGCTGTCAAGAAAAATGGCAGGGATTAAAATTAGTCCTTTAGTGGAAAGGGAAAATATTTTGTGATAGGTAGCTTATTTGTGGATTATGTTATGTGATGTAACTATCTATTTCAAATGAAAATGATATCTGATTTCATCTCTCAAAAAATAAAAATTGAGGTTAATGGTAATAGCCATTCCAGGTTTAGCATGTACAGTAGAAAACACATGACTACCCCAAAAAGAAGGGGACTAGAGGTTGTCTTTCCGCTCGGATATGACTTTGAAAAAATAAGAAACCAAAAAAAAGTACTAGATGCCAAAATAGAAAAAGAAAGGGAATGGTCAAAGATATTTGATCCTCGCCCGGCGCCGAAGCTATGACAATGACCCATATACCGGTACTAGCCAATAAATAAATTAAAAAAAAATGAGGTTAATGGTAAAGTGTCTAATTTTTTGTTAGTTTTCTTTTACATTGTTGTATTGAAATTTGTAATAATTAGATATATAGTTAAATTGATATAAAGAAATTAAATTATGTCGAATTATTATTATTATCATTATCTCATTTATTTAGTTTCATTTCATTTATCTTTTGAATATATATTTATTAATAATAATAATAATAATTAATAATCTAGAAATTAATTTATTATATTTGATTTCAAATTACAGATATTTTTTAAATATAATATTCAATATATTATTATATGAAAATGTTCGTTGTATTATTACATTGATTTTTGAATTTTATTTCGTTTCATTTTTAAATTGGAACTTTTCTTATTTGTTTTATTTTATGATAATATCATCTAATTATATATATGGCCACTCACGTCATTTTATAGTTAGTATTCGATCATATAAAGTATAATTTTAATATACGACTTTTGAATAATAATTTTAATTAATTAAGTATACTTGCCTAAATAAATTTATATATTAAGTTACTATGGTAGTTTTATTATAAGAAGGATAAGGGTTAAGTAGGATCACGCATATCATCTTATACATGATATCTTATCTTTTATTCAAAATTTAAATATATATATACATTTTTCTTTTAATTTTAATTAATTTATTTATATCTGACATATCATTGTATATTTTATATTTTATATTTTCTCAAATTATAATTTTAATGATTCTATAATAAACTTTTTTTTATTAAAAAAGTTTGATACCAACTTTTAATATGATTGTGAAATTTACTCTTCCTTTTCATATTAAAAAGTTGTTTAAATGTTTGTATAATCATGTGCATGGTCTTACATCCAATGTCTATTATATTTAAGTATTTTTATATCACCTATATATAAAATAATCATTTAAATATATTTATATCATCTTATATTTAATCTTTAACTAATATACATATATTTAAATGATTATTTTATATATAGGTGATATAGAAATACTTAAATATAATAGACATTGGATATAAGACAATGGACATGATTATACAAACATCTAAACAATTTTTTAATATAAAAAGGAAGAGTAAATTTCACAATCATATTAAAAGTTGGTACCAAAATTTTTTAATAAAAAAAGGTTTATTATAGAATCATTAAAATTATAATTTGAGTAAACTTTGAGAAAATATAAAATATAAAATATACAATGACATGTCAGATATAAATAGATCAATTAAAATTAAAAGAAAAATGTATATATATATATTTAAATTTTTAATAAAAGATAACATATCAGGTATAAGATGATGCGCGTGATTCTACTTAACCCTTATCCTTCTTATGATAAAATTACCATGGTAACCTAATATATAAATTTATTTAGGCAAGTATACTTAATTAATTAAAATTATTATTCAAAAGTCGTATATTAAAATTATACTTTATATGATCGAATACTAACTATAAAATGACGTGAGTAGGCATAAATATAATTAGATGATCTTATTATAAAATAAAACAAATAAGAAAAGTTTTAATTAAAAAATGAAACGAAATAAAATTCAAAAATCAATGTAATAATACAACGAACATTTTCATATAATAATATATTGAATATTATATTTAAAACTAAATATCCATAATTTGAAATCAAATATAATAAATTAATTTCTAGATTATTAATTATTATTATTTTTTTAATAAATATATATTCAAACGATAAATGAAATGAAACTAAATAAATGAGATCATGATAATAATAATAATAAAAGAAAAATACAAAATAAATTAAATAAATAAATAATAATAATAATAATTCGACATAATTTAAATTTTTTATATCAATTTAATAATATATCTAATTATTACAAATTTCAATACAACAATGAAGTAAAAGAAAATTAACAAAAAATTGGACACTTTACCATTAACCTCATTTTTAATCTATTTATTGGCTAGTACTGGTATAGGGGTCATTGCCATAGCTTCGGCGCCGGGCGGGGATCAAATATCTTTGACCATTCCCTTTCTTTTTCTATTTTGACATCTAGTACTTTTTTTGGTTTCTTACTTTTTCAAAGTCATATCCGAGCGGAAAGACAACCTCTAGTCCCCTTCTTTTTGGGGTAGTCATGTTTTTCCTACTGTACATGCCAAACCTGGAATGGCTATTACCATTAACCTCATTTTTATTTTTTTTTGGGAGATGAAATCAGATATCATTTTCATTTGAAATAGATAGTTACATCACATAACATAATCCACAAATAAACTACTTATCACACAAAATATTTTCCCTTTCCACTAAAGGACTAATTTCAATCCCTGCCATTTTTCTTGACAGCAAGACTTTTCCCCAGGGAGAAAAATCAAGCGAACTGGAAACACCTTCAGGGCATACACAACATCCATAGCCGTAACAATCTTTCTACTTGCGTGTTCCGTGTAGGATAAAATAAAGGACAAAACAAAAGAGAGAAGGGAAGGGGAGCGGGGGTTTGAATCGGTTCAGGGGAGTGAATCGGAGCGCGCTTGAAGTGGGCGTGGCCGGTTCGGTTGAGGAGGGAGATGAGTTTCTTGAACTTGGAGACGATAACAGTGAGGTCGGTGTTGAAATGAGAGGGTTGGTGGGAGAGTATTCGGATGAGGTGTTCCATGCCCTTGAGGCCTTCTGATAATCGATTTTGGGGAAGGCCATGAGTTCCACATCCATTTGATGGAACAGAGATTTGGATTTTGGGAAATTTTGAGACTAAAATCACAGTGCCATGGAATCCAGAGACCAGTTTATGGGTTTGGAAGGGTATAGTAATCTACGTCAATGGTGATTGGAATACTCTTTACTCCCTAGCCCCGTGAACAGAACCGAAAATCCCCAGTGAGTAAAGAACACCCGTGTGAAGCTACGGTGATTTCTGCCCTTCCGGCCAAAGGATGGCGACGCGTGCAGCGGCACCACCCTTGGTTGGGGAATCGGAAGAATTCCACCTTAAAGAAACTTACCCCTTTTTTTTAAGAAATAATTTCCTTTTAAACATTTAATGCAGGACCTACTACAACAACCAACATAAATAATACAACAAAACCTTTAATTAAGAATTACCTCTAGATCTCTTTATGCCTCTTTTTCTCCAACAAAAAATGACGCCCCCTCTTCTCCTTTTTTTTCCTCTCCTATATTTACAAATATCAGATAATGATGTCATCCCTATAAGTTTGTCTTGTGAGATTCAACATGGTCAGTTATACTACATTAGTTAATTTGTTTTCTTTGATTAGGGTTTAAGCAACAATAAATCTTGTTTATCATGTTTTTTCTATAAAAAAAAAAGAGACACATGAAGAAAGACTGTGCAAAATTTATGATATCTTTCCAAAATTTAATTTGACTGTTATTCGGATATAAACTATAATTAGATATATTTTAAGTTCGTTACATTATTTATAATATTTATTTATTATTTCAAAATTATAGTTTGAGACATTGATATTAATAGGTGATAGATATTTTTTTTTATATAAATTTTAAACTCGTACATTTTAATAATTTTAATGTATTTTTAATAAAATATAATACTAAAACTATTATATACCAAATTCTTCAAATTATATAATATTTATATTTCATATTAAAATCTGATGTCTATAACACATTTTCAAATGTATATAATAAAAGAAATAATAAATTAATGATTTTATATCAATCATAACAGGTAAGTATACATTCAAACAATTAAATAATTCTAAATATAAATTTCATCACATAACTTATCGAAAGTTTTCACATGCAAGTATATCAAGACCAACGATTTTTTAAAGTCTATATGAATTTCATATGTGAAATACTAATATTTGTTATTGTATATATTCTACACATAAACTTTCTTAGTCTTTTTTCACCTTTAAGGTCTTCTAATCTATTTTGTTTCTAGCAACCATATGTTATATCAATCATATCATGTTACATACACTCAAACAATTAAGCAATTTCAATTATAAATTTCATCACATATCTTAGCTTACGAAAGGCTTTCACATGTAAACACATCAAGATCAACGATTTTTGAAAGACTATTAATTTCAACTGTGAGCAACTAACACCTGTTAATGAATATAGGCTACTAGGTTATAAAATGACTTTTGAGTCTTTTTTCACCTTTAAGGTCATCTAGTTTTTTTCCTTTTTAGCAATCATATGTTACAATAACTTCTACACACTTATTCCTTCTCAGCCTCTCCATCCAAGAACAAGTGACATAAGTCTTTATCAACTTTTTCACACATGACACCTTTATTTATATGACTTAGAGTACAATTAAATTCTAAATATTCTAGTCAAGGCACATCCCTAGTCATATTCACTAACTATCAAATTCTCTGGTGAACACTGAATAGTGAAATATGATCCGTACATTATGCTTGTTTCCACTTAGTAATTAACTTCCTTCTACGCTGCAAGTACATATGTTGCCATTCACATTGAAATAGAGACTAAAATTGTTTATTTGGGAAGTTGTGTACCCAATGTCATTGACATTATTATCAACAAAAACAAGTAAAGTTACCTCTTGCAGCCTCCAGCAAAATATTTTTCATATTCTTCTCTCTGGAATTGGTGGAAACAAGTGAAAAAGATCATGCTTCCTGATTGGTTCTTGACTACAGAATCAAATTTGCGATGCCCACTTACAACCACATTAGGTGGGAAAAAGGAAGGAGGGAAAAGGTAGTTGAGGAGAGAGAAAAGAAGATCATATAATCTGTTATATATAGGAAGGAGAGAAAAGAAGATCATATAGAGTGTAATTCTGATTTGGGTAGAGAAGGAACCTTTTCTTTTAGGAGGAGCCTTTGCTCTAGGATTACGAGGGTTGTAATAATATGTAGCCTATCCCAAATTGGTTCCTATCACTTTCATTATCCAATGGGATGATGAAAACCCATGGTAGGAGAGACATTGATATCATACGAATAGTCATTAATTTAAAATTGACATCACGATGTGCAGCACAATTGTTCCCATATGCTTCCATTCAAAGATTGGTACAGGTTCAAGAAAAAAAAAAGGCATTCATTGAATGACAATCTACCCTTTTTACTCAATCACGTCAGCTGCCTTTGAATGTATGGAAACATAAAAATAAATACACACAAAGTCGTTAAGAATCCTAAAACGGGGAAAATCTCAATTCTTCTCATACACTTGCACCAAACATGGACAAGAGATCGAAGCAACAAATGCCTATTAGTTAACAGTTGTGGTGTCCAGTAAAAATGCTTCAAGTCTTCAATAGCCCACAAACCATGGCTGCTAAATCAAGTAAAAAAAACTAGGATAATGCATGTTTTGATATGTATAAAAAAACTCTGGCCTGTGCTACAAGGATGTTCCTCCTAATCTAGACTTGGTGTAGCCCAGACTAATGAGTTTCTGAATCAATATTTTCTCAGCTTCTGTCTGCAATCCATAGAAGTTGCAATAGATAAATAATTAATAGAGAATTTAAAATTGAAGTGATGAAAAGTGTGAATAGCATTGAAAAAAAGAGTAAGCGGCCCCTACTGTAGGATTTTGGGGAGTGTGAGATCAACCTTGCACCCTTCAGCAAAGGGACATTACAGATTACAATAACTGGAAAATTTAAACTACAGGCATTTTATTTCAATCCACTCATATATGTAATGCCAAAGCCTAGTACTACGTAACAACACATGCCAGGCATAATAGTAGGTTACATTGTTACTATACAGAAGAGTATGTGATTAGAACGATTCTTATCACATAGGGACTATATTATTAACAAAGGGGCACTATATTATTAACGAAGGGGCACTATATTATTAACAACAAAGTAGAGGAAAATACATAAAAGTAAGAGCAAATGCTCCCAGCAAAGGTAAAATCCCTATGGCCCCAAGACCCAGAAACACACGTACTCCTCAGTGACAAATCCAGAAATTTTATGTTGTGGAATAATGATGAGGACATGGATTTGGATGCTCAAGAATATTTGTTTTAAATATTTTCCTCAAATTTTATTGTAAATAAAAATGTAGAAATTGTATTTCCTTTATTTAAAATAGAAACTAAGACAATTTATGAGGATTGTTTGGTTACAAATCTAAGAGCCAAAGACAAGGGCTTTGTTTGGTTGGCTTCTGCACCAACCAAACAGCACGTAGTCTCTTCAATAGGTTAGTGTGATTCTTGAATTTCTGTTACTAAAGCCGTGACTAAACCTAAAAACTCTCACTAAATTCGTCACTATCGTGTCTTTCTTGAATTGTTTTCATTGTTCTTGTTTCTAATGCAAGATTATAAAGGTTCTTGAATTCTTGAACAATAAAAATGAGTATGATCCATGTTTTCTATATCCTACAATTTCTAAAAACCTAAGGGTTTATATAAAATATACATAACTTATAGAGCAATATTCATATCATGAATTACAGTAGTTTTTATACTGTATTTTAAATTATGGGGACAATTTGTAATTACATATATGCATTATATTTAGAAAAAATTAAATGTTTGTTGGGGCAATTGCCCCCACTGTTCACCAAGCGGATTTGTTATTTCCCCTCAGTCCCACTGAACTATTCAATATAACAGGTTTATCTGTTGCTCCTCCAACAAACTTTCCCTCTTATTTGCTATTTACAAGTTAGTCCCTCTTCTAAATGGAGAATTGGTCCAAATGAGTAGGTGACTGACTCACTGGAGCTTTACCAGTTCCCTCTTGTAACTAAGTGAACCTAGGAACCTATCAGTACGTTCAAATTTCTATATATTAGTAAGTTAATTGAGATGCAAGAATTGAAAAACGATTGTTTATATCCAAGTAGAAAGTTGGACCAACAATATAAAATTTTAGATATGTTTCTGTGAGGACATCACTTTCTTGTTTTGAGAAGTTGGCTGAACATATAGCAGTAAGAAAATCATTTAGAAGGGGCAAAACATTCCTATGCTAAGTGCAAACATACGTAAGTGACAATGAGTGGGAGAGAGACCAGACCTCAAGCATGGGGCTATTTTTTGGAATACTGCAAGCCAAGATTATGTTGAGACCAGTCTTTAACACTGTGAGAAACAAAAAGTTAATGCATAAACTAGAATAATGTTTTAACTATCAACATGGTAGGGTGCGTTTGCAAAACCATTCCACCTACATTGAACGTGAATCTAACCATTACTCCCAATCATGTTTTGTTTCTTGGAAAAAAGAGGATTGAGTGTCGAAAAGCAAAAAAGAAATATCAAAGACACACATAGTAGTTACCTAATCGATGAGCAATGCCAGACCCTGTGTTATCAGAAACCCCTCCAAGTACGGAAGTAACAGATACCGAATTGTTCTGTGTGTATCACCATAGATCACAATCCTAATATAATCTTTTAAAAATACTCTTATACTGAGCTTAAAGGAGCGAAACAACTTACAGGGCGAGTGGGAGCTGCTGCATACATGTGTCCCAATTTTGCAGAGTTGTAACCAATCCACACATATATCTATGATAACCAATCAAATCAGAAGAACCTTTGGGAGAGATAAAAATATCAAAGTATTGAAAGATAAGCACTTTCATTATAGTTTATAGCACAAATTACCCTATTAAAATTCCATACTTCCAAATCATATGCAAGTGAAAATAGAGTTGTTGCTATTTTGTTCCAAAAGTATGCATTTGGCTGAATTGATCTAAAAACTTGTTGTTTGTGAATGACCCAATTGAAAAAACACGACACCTTATTTTGTTTTTCATCTGAATCTATTGAAAAGAGAGTTTGACGAGGGAAAACCTGTTTGGGAAAGCGAATGATCTGAAAATGGAGGCTAACATCATTGACAAGTTCAGAAAAGGTAGTGATCTGCAATTGACCCTGTGCCTGTTTCTGGACATGTACATTACCCTTCTCTTCCTTCACTTTCAACTCTTCAATCCCCTTCTCTAATCCTTCACAATCCATTATTATGACACAAAACTGCAAAACCCTAAACCCCAGACTCAAATGACACATATGTCTACAAACATTTTACTAAAACCAACAGCTATCATTCAACATAAGACGTTATGAAACATGAATAAAGATCAAACCCCAATGCGAATCATATCATAATCATCACTGAAACTAAAAGTTTATTACATAATTTGGTGGATTACCGCTATGCTACATACTTGTTGATATTAGATTGCACAAAGCTTATATTAATGTCTGCTTCTGCTAGTTTCTTCTCCAATTCTGACACCCCTTCCTCTGTTTCTGAGACAGCAAGATATTCTTCCTCGCGAAATAAGAATCGTCTTCACTTTGACTCCTGAAACTTGAAGGTTGAAGCAACCTTAGAATAATAAGCGTTGAGAGAAGTTATTATAAGTTTATTTTCCTTTAAATCATAATTTTAATAATTTATTTTAAGGAATTTTTGGCCAGATTTTTTTCATAATATTTATTTTTAAATTAAAATCAAGAATAAGAAATTTTATTTTTTTCTCTCTTAGCTCTCACTAAACCAATGTCGAAATAAAAATTTAATAAAGTAGAAGTTGCTTTTTACCCTCTTTTTTTTTCACTTTAAAAAGCTTCATTTAAGTTATAAATTTGTTTTAAAATATTTAAATTTAAATTTTATCTAAAATTAGCCATAGTGAAAAATGAATTTATAAAATAAAAATAAGTATTATTTATGTAAAATTAGTGTAATTTAGTAAAATATTTTATATTGTAATATGGATATTCAAAACATTGATTTTAAAATTAAAAAAAAATACTTTCTATAAATAATAGTTTAAATAATATATATATATATAATATGAATTAAAAAAATAAAAATGTATTATAACTAATATTAATTGTACTTTATATTCCCAACTTAATACTTTTTTAAGTGGATTTTGTTTCTAACTTTATGTTTAAAGATATTTTTTCCTTAAATTTTTTTAAAATATTGTAAATATTATATAATATGTGTTGATTTACGGAGTGATGGAACAATTGGATACTTTATTATAATTTTTTAAAATATTATTTTAAAATTCATGGACACTAATCTTTATTTTATTATTATTTATTTATTGTAAGTTTCTTTATCTTTATTATTTCAAGTATTTTCTCTTTTATCGACTCGTAGTAAACTTGCTTTAAGAGTATAATAAGTTGTAAGACGAAAAACAATTACATAGTTAGATTATATAGTATCTCAAATAAAAAATATGTATCAATATATTTTTTTTAAGATATTTATGTTATATTTATAACGCATTATTTATATATATATATATATATTTATTTATTTTGTGATGTAAGTATTTAAAAAAAATATATCCATATATAATTATTTAATGAAATAATTTATATACATACTTTGGAATATATTCTTTAATTGCGTCTTTTTATTCTAAAATAAAGAAATTTTTATAAATAAATTCTCACAATTAATTAAATCTTTCCCATAATAGATTGTTAATAACACTTTATTAATATCTACATTATATAAATAATTATATTACTATTTATATTATTAAAATTTATATTTATTTTATTATAATAATTAAAAAATAATATTAAAATTATAAATAGAAAATTAATAATAAATAAATTTGATATTGATTACCACTTATTTTTAATATCTTTTATCTAAATTAAAAATTTTACTTTTTAATAATTTTTATTTTTTTTTCTTTTTTATATTTTTTATTATTATTTGATTTGATTTGAAGAGCTGCAATTGAGGAATAGTAACAAAGAATAATAATTTAAAAAAAAAAGAATCTAATTGATAAATTCAATTGTGCTTTATGTGAATTGTAAAGTAAAAATATTAAATATTTATTTTTTGAATGTAAGGTAATTAGTATTGTTTAGAATAAATGTTATTTGTGGTTTGAAATAAATACATGTGAACAAGTAATTTAAGAAGACATTTATTACAATATTGTTGGATGACTGGAAATAAACAACTTAAGAGTGTATATAATATACTCTGGGTTGGAGTGGTATGATCTATTTAGTTATATAAAATGTTTGTGTTATTTCAAAATGAAAAAATAAGTGTAGATGAGATTTTTTATTTAATTCAAATCAAAATTTCGTTGTGGACCATTAATAGAGTAAACAATAATTTTGGAATTTTTGTTTAATAGTGTATAAATCCCTTATCTTATGTAGGATAAATTAAATCATTGAATAATAATTAGAGAAATAATTATCTTATTAATTGCTGAATTTTCAATTCATCTTCCTACAATTATTTTTAAAATATATTTATAATTGTTTTTAGTATTTTTGTAACAATTTTATTAATACATTTTTTTTTTTACCGAAAATAAAAGTTTGAAGGAAATAATTGAAACCTATGTGTAGTTTCTCCCTTGAAATTGAAACCTATTTCTTCAGTCAGGAATTGAATCAATTGATGTATTTGTTTTTCCTAAGAGTTTAGTTCAAACTTATCCTTATTCTCTAAAATGTGATTCCATCATTCCATTTTATTCTTTATAGCATTAAAAATAAGAGATAAAATTGAGTAATAGGAATGTTTGAAGATGACCTAGTTAAAAAGACACTACAAAAGTTTATTTATTGGCAAAAGTTTATTAAAAACTACAAAAAATTAAGAGAATAATTAAATATGAAGCAATATACGTAAGTAAAAATTGCCAATTTTAATACATTTCAATCAGTAATTTCAATCAGTAATACATGATGTGTTAAAAAATTAAGTTGTTATCGTTGACACAAGAAAATAGTAAAGTTGGCATGTGCACACTATATTTCACACTTCAAAATTTATAAATAAATACATCTTTCAATTCAGAGATATATAAACTTTATATACATTATATGATAGAGAAAGGGCGAAGCTATGGTATGAAATTCAACTATTGAAATAAAAAAATGGTGCTCTTCTTTTATCAATAGATGCATGAGGTGAAAATAGTATATACAACTAATATTTTAACACATCTACATAACTATACCTCCCTAAACAAAAATGGCATAACACATTTACATTATATAGCTTCCAAATTCTTCTCTCCCAGGCCTATCATTTCTGAGCTTCCTAGCTGTTGGTTTGGGTCTGCACCCAACTCATTTGATAACTTCTGGCATAACTACATCATCATAACAAAAAAAGTGTACATTTCAGCTTTGAATTTTCGGCATGAGGAAGCAGAGAGATGGTATATGGTATACATACCTGTCTATATTCAGAGGCATCTCCAGAAGACTTGCTTAACTCTATTACATACAAGGATGGACTAATTTCAAACACCTGTTGAATTTGAGGATAAGATAATGTCAGAAAAATTATGCACCAAATTACATATATTAATCTGTGCACATCAGTATAAGAAGTTGAGCTCTGTCAGAACATTTTTACCTGTATTGCCACTGAGAGATTATCTAGACTTTTCTGTGCTTTGATCTCTTGTATCACTTTCAACTGAAATCCAACATTGTTGAGACTATTTAGCCAAATTAATAATATTTCACTTGTTAGCATGTGTTCCTGATATTACACAAGAACCTTAACAAAAATAATCAACAATAGTACTCACCATTCCACTTTTCTTCTGGACTCTATATCCCATTTCTGTTACAATGTCTTCTATCCTCAACTCCAAATCTTTTGGTGAATAGGTGGATGTAAACCTTATCTTCCTCTCAGAAACGTCCTAGAATATTAAGTACAATGTGTGTTACATGGAGAGAACTTTCCTTAGAAGTGGTAAATATTTTAGAAGTTAAAACATGGGAAAATTAGCTCAAATATAATATTAAACTTTCATCCTCTTATTCTCACCTCTTTCTCAAAAAGGCCAGAGAGATCTAGACTTGAAGACATCCCTATCAACTGGAATGCATTGATAAGTTTTGCTGATCCTGGACTACCCTGATCTGATTCAAGTGACTGTTACCAATATAAATGTTCACTTGTTCAGATTACAGGCCAAAACATTAAGGAAAAATCAAGTGGTAACAACTATTAACGGTTGACAAGTGAAAGTTACTAAGTATTACCACATCATGGATGGAAAAGTCTTCATCATCAATGTACACACCCTCTCCCTCATCTTCTGGATTTGCAGGAGTATAATCCTCCTTGAACCATTCGTCTTCTTTGATCATAGCCATTGTTATCCGGGTTTTAGGATTGGGATCAAGCATTCTTTTTATAATGTTTTGTGCACCAGGTGATAGCCATCTTGGTATCTGAATATCTCCCTTAAAAATCTGAGATCCTCATGAGAAAGAAAATGATATTTAGTTATATAACCACTAAACTCAACAATACAGAAAAGAACAGATATTCATCATATAGGAATACCTTTTGATAAAGAACTGCAAGATTTCTATCATCGAAAGGAAGGTATCCTGTAAGAATTACATACAAGATAACACCACATGACCATATATCTGATGTTGCACCATCATAGCCTTTATTGGCAAGAATCTCAGGGGCAACATAGTTGGGACTTCCACAAGTAGTATGAAGCAACCCATCATCCTGAAATTTTCAGTTATCACCCAAGTAAATCACCTAACTAATGAAAGGTAAACTAGGACTGGTATCTATCCATAAATAAAAAATCCTCTTTGACGATTAATTTCAATGACCAAGAATTGAAAATTGAAACAGTAAGAAAGTACAAGATACTTTAGAAGGAAATATGTTTATAAAGCAGTTTCCTAAGTCTCCCCTTTTGAGTAAATAAGAAGTAGCATTGAGGTAAGGTTCATGGAAGTGGTATCTCACCCTAAAATGCTGGGGCAAAGCACTAAGATTAAAATCGGTAATCTTTATGGCCCCTTTGGCATCCAGAAGTACATTCTCCAGCTGCAACAAGTTATCATTGGTGTAAAAATGACCCCAAAATTGAAGAGAATAGTTTCAATTCTAGCTGTAAAATACTATTACAGTTCTTAAAAAGACAAATAAAATACCTTAAGATCCCTGTGGAAGACACCTTTATTGTGGCAGAAGCTCACACCATCAATCAACTGTTGGAATATTTTCCTACCCTCAGCTTCTTTAAGTTTACCTTTAGATGCCTGAAGACAAATATAGCTCATTGATTTTGATTGCATTATGCAATGAATCATCATGTAATAATAATATCAAGCAAAATTTCCTTACAATTTTGTCAAATAACTCTCCTCCATTCACGTACTCAAGTACCATATAAATTTTGGTTTTGCTAGCCAAGACCTGCAAGTACAAAACATAATCAATAAAGTTTGATAAAAAAAACAAAGTTCTTTTTAAATGCAATAAATCACAATACTGTTCTTCAATCTGAGGTTTAGAATAGCAAATTCTTCACATGTCTTAGACCAAAGAGTTTAAGCATTTGTGTCTCTCATTCTTGTACTAAAGAGCATAATTGTAATACAAGATAGATGATGTAATACAAATTGTCTCAAAACACTTTATGAGCTGATTAGACATATTGGACCCGTTCAAAAACTAGACACAGAGTGTATTGTTATGTAATAATGAAAAAATTATGGGTCAATGGTTAATGATAGAAAAGGAAAAGAAGATAAGAAGGACTATTCAACAAGTTAATAAGAAATTCTCATCCACAATTAGAATTCATTGTTATATGGTGGGACCTTATGATCTTAAAAATGTTATTAAATGAGGAGGACATCTAGACAAAGACATTTACTAAATGAAAAATTATAAACTTAAATCCTCATATTAAGAATAATTTTTCAATCATAATTATGATCTAAAAATTATAAACTTAAATCCCAGAATGTAATACAACAGGGAATGAAAAATAAAATGAGAAAAACTAATTTTTTACTCGAGAATAAAATAAAATAAAATAAATTACTTGTTTCAATAGTTAATTTTAAACTAAATGGCCTTTTAATCCTTAAAAAATGTATATTTTTTTGTCCTTAAATATTAATAAATTAATAAAATAATTTTTATACTTTTTTTTTTCGAAACAGATATTTATATATTATTATTAAAATGTAATTTAGTCTTTTTATATATATATATATATATAGGGACTAAATTGTAGAAATAAAATATATTTTAATAATAATAAGTAAATATTTATCTAAAATAAAAAGACAAATGGAAAATATGAAAATTATTTTAAAATATTTTATTTTAGTTTATTTATATTTTAAAATTAAATTAGAATATTCATACATGCTTTCAAAAATCAAATCGACCCTTTTACTTTAATTTTAAGGAAGGGTAACTAGAATAAGATTCGGAGCATAAAGTAAGTAGAAAGGAATAAGAAAGCAAAATTGGATTCTAAAAGTGAGTTTGAGAAAGAAGAAAACAAAACTTGATTCCAATATCCAAAATTATTTTGAGGCATAATTTAGCATTACCCCCACCTATTAGTAGGGCATACTCTTAGTGGTCCTCAATTCAACCAATCGTTTAAAATAAACAGCTATTTTATCCAATAATCCACTAACTTAAGCCATACACTTTTTGAGCCAGAATTTTTATTTCTGAAATCACAATAAATAGAAAATTTTAAGATGAGATAAAGGGTGACCATAACGTGAATCAAGTCAATAAGTCATATAATGTGCACTCAAACAAAATGTGTTGAAAGTGTAGACATGTGAATCAATAATTGAGGGAAGTGTGGACCTAAATCATGAGGGATTTGGTTAGTGCTGGTGTGAAATAGACATTAATTAGAGGAGGTAGAGATTTTGTTTATGTGATTTTAAAAATTGATTTTGGATTCAGAGTCTAGATGAAAATCGAGTGATTGGGGTTTTAGATGAGTTTTTAAAATAAAAATCTGCATCATTCAGTTTTCTTTTAATTATTCTGAGCTATTAATACGTCAACCAGGGAAGAAAATGTACAAATTTGTGGATCCGATAATCTCGTGGACAAGTTTTCACGAAGAAAATAAAAGCTAAGCTAACTTTTCTTGACCAAGTTGAGAAATGCCAAAACTATACATCGAAAATAGAAAAACTTCTAAAATCAATGATTTTAAAGTGCATTAACTGCACTTTACACGTAAAATAAAACACTTGGTGAAGAAAAAAACAAAAAAAAAGTAGATTAAGGGATAATCGAGAAAAAAGTGCCCCAGTGAATGGATCAATTCAAAACCCAGAAAAAATTTGAAGACAGAAGCTGAGAGGATATACTGAGGATCATAGGTTTCGGATGTTACCTCGTATAATCTAACGACATTCGGGTGTTTCAGGAGCTTCAAGGTTGTAATTTCCCTCTTTATCTGCTATGAAAAAATGGATCAGAAAATTGATAGGTTCTGTTTCAATCAGAATTCACAAGTCACTGAAGCAGAAAGAAGTGATGATGCAATTAAACACAAACTCTGCAGAAAATCGCAGAACAAATACAGAGCTAATTACATTGTAGAACCAGCACCTAGTTTAAATTCTTTTGTGCCAGAATTGAACTGTCTCAAATCAAGAATTGTGACAAAACCCAAGTTTGAAAAGTTGCAATTGGAGAAATTACAGATTAAAAAAAGAGTAAAAGCAAAGATCAAGATAGCATTAGTGATTGAAGCTACCTGATCAGTGTTATTGAGGTCAATGATCTTTCTCTTCTCAAGGATCTTAACAGCAAAAAGCTTGCCAGAATTAGTGTCCCTTGCCAACTTGACCTTTCCAAAATTGCCTTCTCCAAGAGTCCTTCCCAGTTCGTATTTCCCAAGTCGCATTCCCTGCCCCTCCTTTCTGCCAAGGTTTACAATCACCATCACCAAAACCACACCAAAAACACCCTCTTGCAAAACCTTGTTCCACTAGACCATGCCAAAACCGATGAAAAGTTTGGTTCTTTGCGGTGGTAACTCTTCTGGGTTGCTTATGTATGAAAATCAATGTGAGTTGATTAAACGGTTGCAAGTGGAAGAAGGTGAAACGGTTTGAAAACCAAAGGAAAACGGCTCCTCTATGAGGATAACAGCGAATGAGAATTTCCAGAACAATCAGAAGCGATTTCAAAGACGTGTTGTTACGAGCATTAGAAGTGGACGAAGATTTAGAAAAAATCAACTGAACCTGCTTCTGCTTTCTGCAGAATACGCCTTTTCCTGTTTCAAAAGATTGTCAATAAATACGTGCAACAAGATTGTTGTTATGTATAGTGTTATTATATTAGTTTTTTTTTTAATTATTTTTAATATGCATATGGGGCTCTATATATGGCGAGAAATGTATAAATAGACTAATCGTGTTTTTGATTGGTTCAAACCATTCAACGACGGTTTCCCTACACGTAATTAACCTTGCAATCGCTTTCAAGTTACAGCAACATCGGTGTGGGTCTGATTCACGCTTCATGTTCTGTTTTTTCCCAAATGCACACACATTTCATTCTTAACAAGCATTCCTCTAATACTCTGGCACTTTTTTTTTTTTTTAATTTAATTAACTAATTAATTTCTACTGTTAAAGAAATAAGAAATAAGTTAATTTAATTAAGGATGTTAAATTTGTACTAACAAGTACAAATATATTATTTAAAACAATTATATTTATTAAGAAATAAGTTTATAGATAATATTTTAAAAAAAAAAAGTAAAAAATATAATTTTTTTTATAAATTTATCACAAATTTTCATTATTATAATAATTTTATAGATAAAAAATTAGTAAAAAATTATTTTTTAAAAAAAATTCAAAAAATTTTCAAAAATAAATTTATAAAAAATATTTCATAAATAATTTTTTTTTTTTTAAATCTGTAAAAAGAATATTTTATGAATAAATAAGTTTCTTTTTATAATGATTTATATCTATATTTTTTTAATAAAAAAAATTATCATTTATGAATAAAATCATAATATATATATTTATATTTATATATTTTTAATATTAAAGAAACATTTTTTTAATATTTTTATCCGTTTTATTTGTTTAAAACTGATTCATAATAATAACAAATGGTAGTGGTACTAAGCTTGATCTATCAAATAAGATTTTGTAGTTGAAAAATATGTTATTAGGAAAAATTACAGTGTTGAGATTTTACTGATTAATCTTTGGTGCTGATCGGTAACAGTAAAATAACTCTTTCATCGTTAATATGCTTATTGTTTTAATTTTTAGAGTATTGTAACTTCACAAATTCGACTGTTTTTAAGCAATTAATTTTTTAACAACAGTTTTCATGGAAACGTAATCATTTTGGTCTTTTTCTTTTCTAACAAAACGTTATCATCATTAAATTTAGTCTATAATTAAATAAATTTTTATTTGAATTAAAAATATTATTTCAATTTTTTTAATTTAATATTATTTCAAAACTTTTGAACATATATTATTGTTTATATAAGGAAATATAATGCTTACATTTTTCATTCAAATATATTATTTATATTTTAAAAAATTTCATATTCTGGATGTCCAACATAAAAAATTAAATTAAATAATTATAATTTTAAATTAAAATAAACATATATTTATTATTAGATAGCATTATAATGACATGACAGCAACTTAATAATTATTGATGTAAAATGCTAACTGTACAAAAACCTTCAAAATTTAAAGAGGTAAAGTACAATTTCTCTATCTTTTTATTGTGTAGGTGAGTAATTAAAATAACGATTCCAAAATATTTTTAAAATATAAAATAAAGTTAGCTCTCAAAACCCCAAGATGTTATTGTTTCACATGCTATTAAACTTAAGTAAAACTCAAGTAAAATTGTTCAGGATTAAGGAAGGGTATTTATGTGAAAAATAATTAATGATGGAAACATTTTAAATCAGTTATCATGAAAAGTTCAAGTCAAATTTTTAATTTAGTTTTTTTTTTTTAAAAAAAAAAAAAGAGTAAAAGAAACTATCATCTTTTTTCTACTTGATTTATTTATAAGCTTTTTTAAGAAAAATTAAATCCGCGAATGTTAATATAATTCACGCAACAACTTCAAAATTTTAAAATCTTCAAACTATATTAGATTATGGATAATAAAAAATATAATTGATATAGTTAAAATTTATATTTCTAATATATGTGGTAATATGATATAGTTTAAATTGTTAGGACCGTTAAAAATGAAAAATAGAATATTAGGAAATAAAATTAGATTCAGATGGAATTAGAAATTTTAAGTGAAAAAACTTGAACTCGAATTAATTAATATATATATATATATATTAAAATTAATTATTATATAAAAATAAATATAATAAATAAAATTATTAATAAATTATAAATTATTAAATATATTTAAAATTAATATAAATAATTATATATATAAAGTCAAATACATATTTAGCATAATTAATTTTTTTAATTGTATTCAATGATGTTTCATATTATAAAAATTATTACTTATTATATTTGTATTAAACTTTGCATTAGTTTTTTTTAATATAATTAATAAGAAATCAAATAATTTGAAAATCAACGAAAATGATTATTTAAATTAGAAAAATGATATACATCCATAAAATAGTGATGTGATCTAAACTTTATATAAGCTCTATAAATTTCATCCATTTAACTCATAAAATAATAATAATTGTAATGCATTTCAAGATTATGTATCAAAATATCAATGTCAATTTTTTTCTTGTATCCTCATAATTTTAGAAGAAGATAATTGAATAGGTTGATTAATTATTTGCATTGTGGATTCTTTATTAACATATTTTCTTCAACATTATTAGTTGAATTTAAATTTGATAGATTTGATAGATTATAAATTATTTCACAAATCCTATCAATTTCTCTTTTTTTAGAAAATGATCAATTTCTCTTTTTAAAAAAAATGAGTTTATAGTTTTTTTCTTTGACATATCTAAACTTCAACCTTAATTTTTAATATTTTAACACTGAATCAAAATAGAGCATCATAAAACATTAAAACAACTAAGGAATTGATAACAAATAAAAAACAAATTATATTACAGATGCTAATATGTTATAGTAGTGAACAAAATAATAAAAAAAAATTTTCTTACCTTTCTTTACTAAAAGAAAAATATAGTCAGCATAATGTGTATTTTGTTTTTGAATTTCTTATCTTTTAGTTTCTAATCCTCTACAATCTTCTAATATATTTACATATATAATATAAAAAATTATTTTGGTATATTTTAAATTTTTTTAATTAATAATATTTGTTAAAAAGATATACAATATAAATACAAAATCTTATCTTTTTGTAATTAGACAAAATATTTTCTTTTATATATAAGATTATATATTTAATTATTTTAAATTAAGGAGATTTTATTTAGATTTAGTCTATATATACTATTTGTATATAATTTTATATTGTATTATGAGATAATATATTTCATAATTTAATTATAATTATATATAGTAATAAATAAAAATTAAAATGTTTGAAAGGCCATAACTTCCACTAGTTCCCTTGGCTCCACTCCTTATTGGATTTGCTATAAGATTAGATGTAGCGTTTCTTAGTTTTAGAGCAAATCTTTTGATAAACTTCTAAAAAAATTAAAAAGTCTAGTATATTGCGATGTGTGATTTGATAAAAAATTTTATCATAGAGATTCCGAATAAAAAACTGTCATTTCATTTAATTGGGCTGGGTAAGATGAAGTTCAGAATTATAGATGTATTGAACACTCCTTAATAAAAAGGGAATTGGTCTATGTCAATTCAGTAAAAAAAAATGAAATTATAAATTTAAATTTCTAATTGTATGCGTGAAAAATAAATAATTTTTTTTTAGAATTAACTATTATTTTTTTAAGAAATAATCCATTAAACTTGATTTATATTAAAATTGTGTTTTGAGTTTCTCTTCGACTTAATTATTGAGATTAGTTAAAAATATGAAATTATCTTTAATATAATATATTAATTATATAATATTTTTGTGTGTCACATTTATATTAATATAATCATGTTATTAATAATATATGTAATTATTCTAAAAAATCATTATTAAAGTAATAAATTTTATAAATTTCAAAATATATTATATATGTATATTTTTTACTTTCTAGATTATTTCTATTGTAACAAATTTTTATTTATATATATATATATATATATTTTATGTCTGCATGTTAAAATGAACAAATTTTAGTAGATGTTTTCTTAAACTATTGCTTAGTTTGAGTCTTTTATTGTAACAGCTTTATTTATATATATATATTATATCTATATGTTAAAATGAATAAATTTTAGTAGATCTTTACTTAAATTATTATTTAGTGGGTGTTTTATAGGACTATCACCTAGTGTGTTATCTATAGGAGGATTTTAATGATGTTGGATTATTGTCTAATGTGTCCTTTGTTGGATTATTGTCTAATGTGTCCTCTATTTGACTATCACTTCTTTATTGGACTACGGTCTAATATGTTCTTTATTAGACTATTATCTAGTGTGTCTTCTATTAGACTTTCATCTAATAGGATCATTTAATGCAATAATCTTATCGAGTTGTCTAATAGAATTATCTAATAAGATTGTCCAATAGTGGTGATAATTTGTGTAGTAATTTTTTTTCTATTACATGTAACATCTTTATATAGAGTGTCGTTGATGCTCTATTAGGATGTTATGTTATGAGCATAGAACTTTAATTGTTGTCAAAGTTTGACACAATTATTATAATGAGTTAAAAATTATAAATATGATTATTGTTGTGGTTGCTTTTCTATTGTTTATAAATTTGGGAAATGTTCAAAATCCAATCATTATATTGTCTAGTATTCTTAGGTGAATGTGAATGATTGAGTGCGATGATTGTGTGTGAGTGAGAACTTTACTATGATTGTTTGATTGATTTGAATATGATTAAATGAATAACTATGATAATGAGAATATGTTTATCAATTATATTATGTTGAATTTTGTTTATATTAACTTACCCTTATTATGTTGTGTTTGTAGATTTAGTGATATTACTTGACATATGTAATACTAGGGGTGTTCAGAACCGAACCGACCCAAAAAAAAACCGAAAACCGATCCAAAAAACCGAAAACCGATTAAAACCGCAAATTTTTGGATCATGTGTTCAGAACCGAACCGACCCAAAAAAAAACCGAAAACCGATCCAAAAAACCGAAAACCGATTAAAACCGCAAATTTTTGGGTTACTTTGGATTTTTTTTTTCAAAACCGCGCAGTTTGGTTCGGTTTGTAGTTTGACATTTCAAAACCGAACCAAACCAAACCGAACCGCAATTATTAAATAATATTATATTTATTTTTAATTTTATTTTCCTAAACCCTAAATCAAAACCTAATCTACTGTCGTTGTCTATTACAACTTTCATCTCGTTAGACGCATCTTAGGGTTCCAAGGTTCCTTACTTGAAACTCCCTTACTCTGATTTCATTATCTCATCGTTAACTCTTATTCAAATCTATCTTCATTACACCATTTCACCCTCTCCATGATCAATAGAGATTGAAGAATACTTGCAAGATAACCGCAATTATTAAATAATATTATTTATTTTTAATTTTATTTTCCTAAACCCTAAACCAAAACCTAACCTACCGTCGCTGTATATTACAAATTTACAACTTTCATCTCATTAGACGCATCTTAGGGTTTCAGGGTTCCTTATTTGAAACTCCCTTACTCTGATTGATTTCATTATCTCATCGTTAACTCTTATTCAAATCCATCTTCATCACA